>ML816245.1:66418-83278 GCA_009831015.1 Picea engelmannii | reverse complement strand
GAGCATTCTTGTTGAGAGAAAAAGAGAGAGAAAGACAAGGGACCTTTGGTGAGATGCCAAGGTCGGATCTTTGGTGAGATGCCAAGATCAAGAGACTCTTGGTGAGATGCCAGGAGAAGAGACTCTCGGTGAGATGCCAAGAGAAGGGACCTTTGGTGAGATGCCAAGGTCATATCTTTGGTGAAATTCCAGAGAGAAAGAGAGAGCTCGAGCTGAGAAAAGAGACAACATTTGCTGAAGGAGAGCACGCATCCCAAGGCAAAGAGAAGTACGAATTTCAGACAACAAGGAAGAACAGGCCGTACCATATGGATTTGTGGAGGTCGTACAACATTTAATGTGCACAGAAATTGAGGAGGACAACAACTGCAATTCCTGAGAGTATTGGCATGCATTCCAAGGCTGCCATACAACATTTGTTGGCACAAAAATTGAGGTAACTGCTGTAATATATTTTTGAGTGTATTTTCATACAGTTTGTATAGTTTGGCACGAATCTTGGGGACCATACAACACGTTTACAAGGAGCTGTTCATGCTGGGTTTTCCATACAATCTTAGCAGAGTTTTGGCACAAATTTTGGGACAGTCCGTACAACATTAATTGCTGGGACAGCCGTACAGTTGTACGGATTTTTGGGACATAAATCGAGGAGCATTTTCCAGAACTGTTCAAAAGGATTTTTGTGAAAGAAAGTCCAGATAAGTTTGTGTAAATTTATGAAGATGAATATGCTGTAAACAAAATTTCTCAGAAGCTCATAAATAATAAAAATCCCTCTCTCACTGGTTTTCCCCTTGTGGGTTTTTCCAGGGTCGAAGTTAGATCGAAAATCTGTGTCTATATTTTCTGAGTTTTGCATATTGCTGATATTTTATTTTTGCGTTGAAAACGATGTTCATAATCCTCATGTTTCAGTTCTGAAGTTTATTTTCTGTTAAGTTTTTATATGCTGAAACACCGTTGTTTCATATGCTGAAACACCACTGAGTATATGCTGAAACAGTGCTGAGTATATGATGAAAAAGTGCTGAGACATATGCTGAAACAGTGCTGAAACAATGCTGAGTATATGTTGAAACAATGCTGAGACATATGCTGAAACAATGTTGAGTATATGCTGAAACAGTGCTGAGACATATGATGAAACAATGATGAAACAGTGCTAAGTATATGCTGAAACAGTGCTGAAATAGTGCTGAGTATATGCTGAAACAGTGTTGAGACATATGTTGAAACAGTGCTGAGTATATGCTGAAACAGTGCTGAGACATATGCTGAAACAATGCTGAGTATATGCTGAAACAGTGTTGATACATATGCTGAAACAGTGCTGAGACATATGATGAAACAATGCTGAAACTAGAGCTTCAACATTTAACTTTGGCAGAAAAATCAGTGAGACTGATACTGGGTTGGGGTTTTGAAAAATTAACATGGTATCAGAGCTGAGTTGAAGAGAGGCAGAAATTTCAACAGACAGAGAGTTGGGACAGCAGTCACTTCGAGAGGAAGTCACTTGGTGAGAGACCAAGGAGAGGATATTTGGTGAGATGCCAAGATCAAGAAACTCTTGGTGAGATGCCAAGAGAAGGGAACTTTGGTGAGATGCCAAGGTCGAGACAAACAACAGCTTCAGCAGAGGTGGAAGAGTTTTCCATCAAGTTTGACAAGGAATTTTCCTTGATTGCGTGTCTATCATTGAGGACCACTACTCCCGATACTTGGTATATTGACAGTGGTGCCTCTCGCCATATGAAAATAGTTCGTGAGCACTTGATGGATCTTACTCAGTGTGGAGATGCAGAGGTAGTGCTTGGAGATGACCGGGAGGTCAAGGTAGCTGGTTGTGGGACCGTATCATTTCGGAGGGAGTCTTTGCATCCCATGATTTTGATGGAGGTTCTTTATGTTCCGGGCTTGAAGAAGAACTTAGTGTCAGTTTCTGCTATTGAGGAGAAGGGCTATGAGCTCTTGTTCCGTGATGGGAAAGTGCTTCTTTTCCCCATAGGGTCTAGCATCACTTCGGCCAAAGTGATTGGTACTAGACATGTGAGGCTGTATAAGTTCTTGTTCCAGCCAGTGCAAGCATTGATTCATTCTACCAGTAGCAGCAACAAGCTATGTGAGATAGGGCATAGGAGGATGGCACATTTGCACCATGGGGCTTTGCGCGTTCTGAGGGAGTTGGTGACGGGAGTTCCAGATTTCAGTTCAGAGCACCATGAGTTGTGCAAGGGGTGTATCTTGGGAAAGTACACCAAGACTGCTTTTCCAAGCAGTGACAATAGAGCAGCAGGGATACTTGATCTTATACATTCAGATGTATGTGGCCTGATGTCTTTGGCATCATTGACTGGATCCCTATACTATGTTGTATTCATTGATGACTTCTCTCAGAAGTCCTGGATTTTCTTCATGAAGACCAAAGGACAGGTCTTCAGCCGGTTTCAAGAGTTCAAAGCTATTGTGGAGAACCAGACAGGGAAGAAAATCAGAGTCCTGAGATGGGACAATGGGGGTGAGTATACCTCCAAGGAGTTTATGGATTTCTGTGTAGGAGAGGGCATCAGGAGGGAGTTGATTGTTCCTTACAACCCGCAGTAGAATGGGGTTTCTGAGAGTAAGAACATGGCCATTGTTGGGGCTGTGAGAGCCTTGTTACATGATCAGGGGCTGCCACTATTTCTATGGGCTGAGGCATGCTACACTGCAGTTTATTTGCAGAACAAGAGTCCTCACAGGGATGTGGGGAGCATGACTCCTGAGGAGGCTTTCTCTGGGAAGAAGCCTGAGGTGCATGGGAGAGAGTCTCATGTGTGTAGGCTGAAGAAGTCATTGAACATGGGAAAATTTGTATTTTTCAGGGACAAGCTTGGAGTGCTGAGTAACACTTACCTCGGTATGAGGGAGTGTTAAATTTTTAATGAAAATAAAGTACCAAGGAAAGTGTTTCTCTTCCCTAGGCGCCTAAGGGGGAGAACGTGCTTAATGTGGGTCCTAGTCATTTAATTTGTGAGATGCAAATTAAAAGGTGACTTTATGATTAAAGTGAGGGTGAGTGAAGAGACACCAAATCTCAGCCACCCATCTAATCTAATCTCAACCGTTAGACTATAAAACTCCTCACCTTCCCTCATGAGGTTGATTAGGGCAAGAGGGTGCACCCATTCTTGGGTAGTTCGAGCATTCTTGTTGAGAGAATAAGAGAGAGCAAGACAAGGGACCTTTGGTGAGAGGCCAAGGTCGGATATTTGGTGAGATGCCAAGATCAAGAGACTCTTGGTGAGATGCCAGGAGAAGAGACTCTTGGTGAGATGCCAAGAGAAGAGACCTTTGGTGAGATGCCAGAGAGAAAGAGAGAGGTCGATCTGAGAAAAGAGACAACATTTGCTGAAGGAGAGCACACATCCCAAGGTAAAGAGAAGTACAGATTTTAGACAGCAAGGAAGAACAGGCCGTACCGTATGGATTTGTGGAGGTCATACAACATTTAATGTGCACAGAAATTGAGGAGGACAACAGCTGCAATTTCTGAGAGTATTGGCATGCATTCCAAGGCCGCCATACAACATTTGTTGGCACAGAAATTGAGGTAACTGATGTAATATATTTCTGAGTGTATTTCCGTATAGTCCGTATAGTTTGCACAAATCTTGGGGACTGTACAACATAGTTTACAAGGAGTTGTTCATGCTGGGTTTTCCATACAGTCTTAGCAGAGTTTTGGCACAAATTTTGGGATAGTCCGTACAACATTAATTGTTGGGACAGCCGTACAGTTGTACGGATTTCTGGGACAGAAATCGAGGAGCATTTTCCAGGACTGTTCAAAAGGATTTTTGTGAAAGAAGGTCCAGATAAGTTTGTGTAAATTTCCGAAGATGAATATGTTGTAAAAGAAATTTCCTAGAAGCTCATAAATAATAAAAAGCCCTCTCTCACTGGTTTTCCCCTTGTGGGTTTTTCCAGGGTCAAAGTTAGACCGAAAATCTTTGTGTCTATATTTTCTAAGTTTTGCATATTGCTGATATTTTATTTCTGTGTTGAAAATGATGTTTAGAATCCTCATGTTTCAGTTCTGAAGTTTATTTTCTGTTAAGTTTTTATATGCTGAAACACTGTTGTTTCATATGCTGAAACACCACTGAGTATATGCTGAAACAATGCTGAGTATATGTTGAAACAGTGTTGAGACATATGCTGAAACAGTGCTGAAACAATGCTGAGTATATGTTGAAACAGTGCTGAGACATATGTTGAAACAATGTTGAGTATATGCTGAAACAGTGCTGAGACATATGCTGAAATAGTGCTGAAACAATGCTGAGTATATGATGAAATAGTGTTGAGTATATATTGAAATAGTGCTGAGACATATGCTGAAACAGTGCTGAGTATATGTTGAAATAGTGCTGAGACATATGATGAAACAGTGATGAGTATATGCTGAAACAATGGTGAGACATATGCTAAGACATATGCTGAAACAGTGCTGAGACATATGCTGAAACAGTGCTGAAACAGTGCTGAAACTAGAGTTTCAACATTTAACTTTGGCAGAAAAATCAGTGAGACTGAAACTGGGTGGGATCTGAAATTTCTAACATGATGTTACCGATCAAATCATCAAAATCTATTTGCATATATATTTAAAAGGTGGTACCTGCATTAGATAAGCCAAAAGGAATACACTGATAAGAAAAGGTACCCCAACGAGTAATAAAGGTGGTTTTATATTTAGTTGCCCTTTTTACTTTGATTTGGTTGTAACCGGAAAAGTCGTCAAGTAAGGACATCATTTGTGACCCTACAACTTGCTACAAAATCATTTCCATGTTAGGGAGAGGGAAGTGATCTTTTATACTATCTCAATTTAATGCACGAAAATCAATGCATAATCTGACCTAACCATTTGTTTTCTAAACATGAACCAAATTTGAAACCCATTCAAAATATTTGATTGAAAAGATGATCCCACCCTTCAAGAGTTTTTCCAACTCCTTTTGAATAGTTGCTTCTAGCGCAGGGTTGATAGGTCTTTTTTTTTTCCTGACAGGTTTTACGCCTTCCTTAATGGGGATGGCATGTTGTATAAGACCAGGATCAAAACCAAGAAGATCCTCATAAGACCAAGAAAAAACATCTTGAAATTAACCAAGCAGCTTGGAAAACTTCACTTTCTCTTCATCTAAACATTTGGCACCTATTTTAACATTCTTTGGAGTCTCGAGTGTCCCAATGTTAAGGGAGATGGTTTCACCCACCTTCCTTTTTGACTCTTATTCTTTTTGTTTCTCCTTGTTTCCTACATCACTTGAAGAAAATGAACTTTCTAGAGGAGTCAATCCTTTAGGGATCTTGTTATCTTCCATGGATATAATCTCCTTAGGCTTAAAAGGTTCATTTTGAATAAAAGAACAAATGCTCTCATCATTAGAGAAGACCTGCCAAGATTCTATATTGTTGGGGATATGTGGATGATACAGAGATTGGAAAGTACAATCAGGTTTGTGTGGCAGAAGTTGTCGATAGGAGAGGCTGCAAAAACAACTAACTAATCAACCATCGATTTTAAATCCCTCTTAACATGAGTGATGTTGAAAGATAAAAGGTTCGAGATAAGCGCCCAAACAGTTTGGGTGTATCATTTCATCAACTTGTTTCTAGGTGAGTAAATTTTACGTACAAGATTCACAACAAGTTCGGAATCCCCAAAAACTAAAAGTTGACCACAACCAAGATTATAGGCGTTCTCAATGCATAATAACAAAGCTTTGGATTCAATGACATTTTTAGTGCAAGCAAACTCCAACCGGTAAGAAAAGTTATGGATTTTTCCTATAGGAGAAATCAAGATAATGCTAGCTCTATTACCTTCATTAGAGCATGAACCATCAAAGTGCATGTGCCACATGCCATCATCTAAATCAATTTCTTCCATGGGGATGTTATCTTCCTCAACAAAGATGGAATACACTCCTATGTCCTCTTTGATATAGTTTACATTAGGTTGTGGGACACTCTCTATGTAAGGTGATATCCTTCCTTCTCTAAGGACTATAATTTTTTTTTCATTCCGAGGAACGGATAAATGTGTTCCGTTGAGTGAGAGGTATCCACTCATTAAGGCTTACCAATCTCTTTCTAAGATGATTGAGTAATTTCTTACCGGCATATCAATTACCTGAATGTTGAGGGTTGTCCTTACTTCCGGATGAGCGCACAAAACTAAGGTCACATCCTTAATCTCACCTATGGTTGTTTGTTGTAGACTATTATAGGAGAGAATGCTTTTGGCATTTTCATTTGTATAAGAGAAGCCTATATCTTCCATAATAATTTTCGACATCACACTTGGGCCTGAACCGCCATCAATGAGGCAACAATGAGAAATTTTATCCATAATATTTACAAAAATATAAAAAGGGAGATTTTTTATAGGGTATCTAAAATTATGTACACCTACTTTATTTATAGAAGAATCCTCTTTGGAAAGATTGGCTACAATGGAAGCTTTTCCTTCCATGAATTGTTTCAGATGCATCTGTTGTTCAAGACGACAACCATGTCTATAAGGGTTGCATATGCTTTGATGTTGGCCAATTGATTCAAGATATTGTATTTGTAAGAGGGGAGAGGGGGAGTAATTCCTTGACTCTCAAGAACCTTAGGAACCTGAACTAGAAGAATTGCGGGGAGGATCAAATTTTCCCTTGGGAGCATAGGCTTTGTTCCTAGTAGTGATGACCATGACATATTCTGTCTCTACAAAATCTAGGACAATGATAGTAGCTTCTGGTCTCTTACCAAAGATATTATCTCTGGCACTCTTGTTTACCTCACATGTAGTTTCCTTGTGGTGTTTCTCATAGAAGTTACACCAAATTTGAGCCAAGATAGCTTTAGTCTAGAAACTATTTTCAATCAGATTTCTAAAAGGAGGGGTAGAAGAGGATGAATCTCTAGGAGTGAGAGGGGAGATAGTTCCCTTTCGATCGAATGCTATAATACTATTATTCATATCTTGTACTAGTTGTAAGAGGGTGGACATGTTCGTCTGTTTAACCGATTCTCCCTCAGGAAGACCTGTTCTTTCAAGTTGTTCTTCATACTCTGAGAAAGTATGCAGAGAGGAACCGAGATTATCAATGGCATTTTCCTCAAGCCTATGACAGTAGGGGGAAGTAAATGCATTGTAGTAATGCATGAAATCGGCTTGGTTCTAAGGGCAGATGAGTTCGGTGATTTGATTGTATAACTTGGTGAAACCCAAGTTGAAATACTTGATGGTATCACCATCCTTATAGGTGACGTTATTGTATTCCCTTAACTTCTTGACTGGGATTTTATATTTCCCGTAAATGGTTCGGAACCAATAGATTAAATCCTCACAAGTAGACCAGATCTTAGGAAGAAGGTGAAATAAATTGGTCGCAACCTTTCCTTCCAAGGAATTGACGAATACGCACATGCACGCATCATTGTCATTGGCCCCTATGTTATGACAAGCATTAGAAAATGCCACTAGGTGTTTGTTTGTACTGGTTGCGTTATTTCCTGAAAACCTAGGAAGGTGCTCTTTAAATTTAGGAAGTGGATGAGTAGCAGGTGCTAGGTTAAGAGGAGAGGACACATGACACAACGTGGTTGTGGCATCTTCTTCAAATTGAAAAATCCCATACTTTTTAATGACTTTGGTGGGATTTGTGGTAGATTGGATAGGGATATGGTGGCTATATAATCTACCAATCATTGATGATGATGAATACTGAGAAGAGGAAGAACTTCTGGTGCCACCAGATCCACCACTAGATTCCATCTTGTGGATCATAGGTGAGGGAAGGAAAGACAAACTGGATGAATCAGACAAGGTTCTCCTTAGATCACTTTGTTGGGAAGATAACACAACGTTCCTTCTTCCTATTTCAGAAATAGGATAGATTTTAGTTGATAAGCCTCTTCTTCTTCTAGAAGCACGAGAGTCTAAGGACATGAAAGAAAGGCCAAGACTGAAGAAATAAAAAGGTTACTGCTGATTTCTAGGATTTCTACGTCTAGCTTCCAATTGTTCTTGATCACTAATATCTTGTTCAATTGCTGCCCAAGAATGGTTAAGCTCAAAATGGGTATTGGGAGTGTCTAAAATGGTATTAAACAAGTTCAAAGCAATATTGGTTTGGTCTTGGAGACCGGGCTCAATATTGGGCTGCCTTGCAATAGGCACAGTCATCAATAAATAAAACAGTCAACGAATCAATATCAGAAAAAAATATGTCTCGATGAAAATTGAGTATAAAAATTAACCAGAGAGATATTGAAGATCTCCCCAGTATGGTTGTCAAATGTTATAACCCTAAATTGCACCATACATGCTTACCTGGCATCAGGCCATCTCAGATCCCTTCTTTGCCAAAACACTGCTGAACAACTCTTTAAAAAACCTCTTTTATAAGGGTCCATGCACCCTACTCCATTACTGCACGCTTATACACGCTAGCTGACCTAAAACAACCCACGTGGACCAACAAAATAACAAAAAAATGAAATTTGCCGACGAAACACACATATTTGGGTGAGTCAACTGAAACTCCTGGCCATGCATGGCTGAGGGTTCATTGAAATACCTAGCTCCTTCTAGACTATAAAAGAAGGGGTAGGGGTCCCATTTGGAGGAGGAAAAAGATAGCAAAGAAACTCTGCACAATTGCATATTCCCATTGTCCTAACCCTTTAGCCATCCTTGTGCAAGAAGAGATACAAAGCAAAGAAGTTGGAGGACATTTGAAGAGGAGCCCAGGATCAGGATTCGTGGAGTAGTGGCCGGTCTCGACATTTGTAAGTTGATTCATTTAAAGTAATAAAGAAATGATTTTCCCGTCCCAGTTTGTGAGTTCTTCATAGTACAGTAAATATATGTTTGAATCTCTAACCCATTAGTCTATAGGTAAAATGCATGTGTAGTTTGTTGCTTGTTTTGCATACAGGTCAACTTTGAAAGGAGGACTGCTAACAAGTGATCAAGCTAGAGGAAGGATCGACACTGAACATCCAGAACAAGGTATGTTGGTCTAACCATGTATTTGCTGAAAAGAAATGGGGTTTAAGTTAGGGGACGAAGGTAGAAAGTAGATTTCTTTTGGTCATATCTGCATGCATAAGATAACCTTATTTTCTAGTCCGTAAGGGGATTTCCCTCACAATAGAATTGGCAACCGCCTCTCTTCGCATAATATTCCGGTAGGTTCGACACTGTTTTCTTTGATCAAAGCGTTTGGTAAAAATGCCTCCTCGTCAGCCACCTTTTCGACTGGGGGCAATCCCAGTTTTGGATAACCTATTCGTATGCAGGGTACTATTCTTGCACAAGGGGGAAAACCTAGGAACTTCTTTTGCATCAGGGCCTTGAAATTCTTGGCAGGGATCCATTCCCTCATTTAGAATGCCGATATGGGTTAATTATTTCCACAATCAATGGAATCTCGAACAAAATACTATGCCTATCCCCATGGGACCGACATGGGGCAACCCTTACCAAAGTCCTTCGAATGTAATGCATGCCCAACCATATATGTCCTATTTTGGAAACCAGTCAATGATGTCTCCACATACGCAAGCTAGGGCCATGGTTTCTACCAGAATCCGGGTCAGCAGCCGAACTTTTCCTGGCAATCTGGTGCCAGTCAAACTCTAGGCCCCTTTTTCCCAGGTTATCACCAACAACCCAAACTACCCTTCCTGGCGACTTTGCACTTGCTAGATTTGACAAGGTTGTTGAATGACCCTATCTGTCATGATCCACGTTGGCCTCCTATGCCGACGAAGTTTCCTTTGGACATCCCAAAGTTCGAAGCCAACCCTAACGAAGATCCAGGAGATCATGTGACTACCTTCCATCTTTGGTGCTCATCTAACTCGTTGAAAGACGACTCTGTACAATTGTGATTGTTTCAACGTACTCTCATTGGGAGTGCCATGAAATGGTACATTGAGCTCGATCACTCAAGATACTCTTCCTTCGGAGAATTGGATATGGCTTTCCTAAACCATTTCTAATTACCTATGAGATACGATGCTGGCACAGAGCTGCTCGCCAATTTCGAACAGAAAAAAATGAACCATATCTCTAATCACATCCGAGAATGGAGACATCGGAAGAGTTTAATTAAGGTGCCAGTCCCACCATCATTCCTGCTTGAGTGGTTCCTCAAGTCTTTGGTCCCGCAGTTATCCAAAGATGTCGCAACGTCGGGAGTATTCTTTGAAGAAGATGCCATCATGAGGGCTCAACAATTTGAGCTCATCTATTCTCAGTTCGGTTTATTATACAACATCTTGCCAGATGCGCCACACTCAATACTTGATAAAACTAGATAGAGAGCTGGACCACATGCCGATTGTATAGTTGGTTCATCACAAACAAATCCTGTTGAGCAATTGACGAAGAAGTTGCAGCAGTTATCTATACAACACACAGTGGCCATCCAAACTCCTACTTTGGCTGCTTCCCCTACCAAAATGTTGGAGGTAGACACAGTGCAATCGACTAACCCAAAGGCCACCCAGCAACCTGAAGGAAAGAAAAAATAATGAAAGAAGGGTAAGGGGAATAAAAAACCTACCGATAATGCTGGCAGGGACAAAACTGAGAAACGAAAGGTGAGGTATCCATGCAACTTGTGCATGGAAGACCACCTGACCCATCTATGTCCTCGGCTTGCAGAAGCCCACAAGTTTGTGATGCAACAACAACCTGCTGTGTTGACCAACCCATTTCAACATGGGAAAAATCTAACCCAAGCCTCTGCAAGCACGGAAGGGGGAAGCCAAGAACCCTCTCCGCCTACGAACAACCCCGCATCCACAAACGTATATATGATGAGGGGTGATGCTTTTATATCAAGTAGAGCGCATGATTGTAGTAAACCAAGCACTTCTGAGAAGGGTAAAGAAGCTGAACTCCCATCTTTTCCTCTACAGATTGAGAAGATGCTGGGAAAAACAATGACACGCATTCCCAAAGGCGCATTCAAAAAAACTTCTCATAACCCAAATACAAGGGCCACCCAGAACTACTTTGTGGTGGAAGATTTATCACAAACCCCTTGTGCGATGTTCGCTTTGGAAGTCCTCCAAAGCTGCCCTTGCCAAAGGAAAGCCTTGTTAACCGCTTTAGGATCTGCCAAGACTTGTAATCCGGGTACAATCATGCTAGATACAATCGACTTAAAACCTCGTCTGCCTTACCATGTAGTGTTTCAGATAATAGTGGCTTATCTCATGAAAAATTTTACTCGAAATATCTTTTGCAAGGTGGTTGGTGAGGGTGCCTTGACATGCGTTATGTCGTTAGCATTTTGGAAGGCTGTTGGCCAACCCGTTTTGTCTCTGTCACCTACTCTCCTCACCTCTTTCGAAGGTCCTTCATTCTGACCACATGGTATCGTTCCTTCTTTCCCCGTGCAGTTAGGAGGGAAGACTGTGTGTGTCGAAGTAGAGGTAGTTGATGCTCCCCTCAACTATAAACTCTTTTTAGGAAGGAGTTGGAATTATGCCATGCAAGCTGTGGTTGCTACAGTTTTTTGGGTCTTGTTGTTTCCACATGAGGGTCGGATAGTGACCATCGATCAATTGTCTTTCTCTAGACCAGACCTTGCATTGGGGGCATCCACGGTCCCAATGATTGATAATCCTCAACCAAGTGTCATCAACGTAGGTGTTGGTTTCTGCCCATATTTGATGGGTACCTTCGATTACCCGCCCCCTCAAGGCGATATCAAGTTTATATCCAATCACCGTAAGGTTGAGATTTTTCAAGTTTTGTCGTTCCACACAACTTACTTTGAAGATCTGTGGATACTTCCTTCCCCATCGGCCACGATGGATGAGACAGGGCACCCGGGAATGTCAATGCCCTTGTGTGCAGCTGAAGTAGCGTACTCTTTAGTCTAGCAAACTTCATCCCACACTGATCCAACTCCTTCACAAGAGTTCGATCCACTTCTAGAGCCTATTTGGGCTTAGGGTTCTCTCACTCACATCAATTCATTAGACTTAGTCTTGCCCTCTGACAAAGCAATAATTGAAGCAATGACTAGTCTAGATAAACCCTCGGAAGATCTTCATCACAGATCATACTTCCTCCCAGAGTTAAGTTGAATTGAAGCAGGATAATTTACCATGACTATGACGGGAGATCGGTCTTGCCCTATTAATCCCTTAGCTACACATGAGGTTTATGCTGAGGTTAATATGGAAACTATCGTTGAAACCTTACCAATCAATATCTCCCAAAACCCTGGCGTCGTGGAGAATGTCTTCGCCAGAGATGACTGCTCCCCCGAAAAGGTTCAAATATACACAGATCCTTTTAAAGAATTCCACGACGTTTTCGCCTGGTCTTAGGAGGAAATGCCAGGCATCGATCCAAAAATAGTTGAACATGAAATCACAACGCATCCTGATGCCAAGCTGGTTCAACATAAGCTTCATCCAATTAATCCTAAGAAAGAAACAACCATTAAGGTTGAGGTTGAGAAATTGCTAAAAGCCGGGTTTATCTATCCTATCCATTTGACCCAATGGGTGTCAAACCCCATGCCGCTCAATAAAAAACAAGGCACGATTAGTGTATGTATCGACTTCTGTGATTTGAACAAGGCCTGTCCCAAAGAAAATTTCCCCACACCTTTCTTTGACCAGATCATTGATGAATGTGTAGGTTGTGAAGCCTTTTCTTTCATGGACAGTTTTTTGGGATATAATCAAATCCAAATCAAACCCGAAGACCAACACAAAACAACATTCATCTGTCCATGGGGTACATTCGCATATCGTAAGATGCCTTTTGGTCTCAAAAATGCTGGAGCCACCTTTCAACGAACCATTTCTTTTGCTTTCCATGACCTCAAGCATATAGTCGAGGCCTATCTAGATGATTTAGCATCACGATCTCGCAAGAGAATGGATCATCCCACACACCTCTGAATTATCTTCGAATGTTGTCGCTACTTTCGGATTCACTTGAATCCAAACAAGTGCAGCTTCTGCGTAACGTCAGGACGGTCGTTAGGTTTCATTGTATCAACAACAGGGATCATGGTCAATCCTCTCAAGGTGGAGGCAATCATTCAGTTCCCCCCCCCCATGCATAATCCTTCAACTTCAAAGTCTAAAAAGCAAGGAAAACTTTTTATGATGCTTCATCGCCAACTATGTTGAGATCACCAAGGGCTTTATGCGCTTACTGAAGAAAGACGTTCCATTTTACTGGGATGATGCTGCTCAACGCTCTTTCGATGCCTTGAAACATGCCCTCACAACTGCCCCTCTGCTCCGACCACCTATCTATAACAAAGATTTCTTATTATATCTGGCTGCAACAGAATCAACCATTGGCATGGTTTTAGTTCAGGAAGATGACTTGTTCTTAGAATACGTGATCTATTACCTAAGCTGAGGCCTCGTAGGACCATAACTCAATTATTCTCACATCGAAAAACTTGCGTTGGCAGTAGTTCATGCTGTTCAACGGTTCCATCATTATTTTCTATTTCATAAGACCACTGTTATTGTTGTCGTGAATCCATTTCAGTACATGTTGACACGACATGTAATAGGCGGAAAAATTAGTAGATGGATAGTCATCCTCCAGGAGTTTGACTTAGACTTCGTTTCAGTAAAGTCCAAAAAGTCACTAGTCTTCGCAAAACTTATTTCGGAACTTCCGGTTGAGTCAGGTGATGTTGTGCCTAAAGAATCGCCTATTCGGGGAGATATGTTTTTGATCACATCTTCGAATCCCTAGTATGGAGATATACTTATCTATCTCCAAAATTTGAAGTGCCTCACCACTGCTTCTCGTGATGAGCATCGACGCATATACCATCAGGCTAAGAATTATCTCATAATCGATGATACATTGTATCAGAGAGGTGTAGACTTCATCCTATGCTGATGTCTCACTCATGAGGAAGCAATTATCATGCTTAATGATTGCCATATCGAAGCTTGTGGCGGTCATTTGTCTAGGTTGGAAACAACCCAAAAGATTCTATGAGCAGGTTACTTCTGGACGACACTTATCAAAGATTGTATCGAATCGGTCAAGAAGTGCCATCCGTGCCAAATCTTCTCTTGAAATATGAGGGCACATCCCGCTCCCATGTTTCCTGTCATCACAGTTGGTCCCTTCACCAAGTGGGGGATTGATTACACTGTTGGTTGTGGAGCCTGATTATCTTCCTGATTCAGAGATCCTTGCTTTCAGCCATGTTTATACCCCATGAAGTATTTACACCTTAGAAGTATGTACACTCTTCCACACAGGGGAGTGCAGAGGGGGGGGGGGGGTACCCCCTTTGCGGGGTTTGGGGGGAATATCCCCCCGGCTGGGGGTAGCGTCCCCTAATGGGGGTTCGGGGGCGAAGCCCCCGAAGGAAAAATTACATTGTAAATGTATATTGTAATTTCATTGTAAATCTGGACCGTTCATTATAAGGTCGCAGATCTAATGGTAGAGATTATGTTAGGTTTTTTGGCCCTCGAAGGAAACCCTCTTTTATGAGGGAAATGTATTGTGGCTATGGTTGATCGTGAATATTGTATTCTAAGATAGGAGACTGTGAGAGAAAGAAGAGGAAGTTACAATGGGTTTGTTGTAGTTTGTACCCCTTCATATGCTAGATAATAATAAAGGAAAGACCTGGAAATTTCTTTGGTGGACGTAGCCCACACTGGGTGAACCACATAAATTTGTCTCTATTGTATTGTGTATCTTTTGTGTTTTGTTTTCGCATTTTTTTTATTTTATTTCTCCACGGTCCTATTTTTCTAACAACTGGTATGAGAGCGAAAGGTAACTCGCAGGAAAAGAGGGTTCCTGGTTCAAGTGGGAGCAATGTCGGAAGATGGAAAGTTTAGGGTTGAGATATTTAATGGCCAAAACTACCAGTTATGGCAGATGTAGATGGAATATTATTTATATCATAAGGATCTATTCCTACCATTGGGTGGAGTAGAAAAGAAGCTGACGGCCATGAAGGATGAATAATGGGATATTCTTGATAGAAAGGCTCTAGGAACGATACGGCTGAGCCTGGCAGCGTCGATGGTTTTCAATATTTCCAAAGAAAAGACAACGAAGGGTTTGATGGATGCATTGGCTAAATTGTATGAAAAACCCTCGACATCCAATAAGGTATTTCCAATGAAGAGATTATTTAATATGAAGATGTTAGAAGGTGGGTCTGTTACAGATCATTTAAATGAATTTAATACGGTTACTAATCAACTAAGTTCTGTAAAAGTGGACTTTGATGATGAGGTCAGGGATCTTCTAATCTTGTGCTCAATGATGGAAATATGGAACAACTTGGTCATGGATTTAAGTAACTCTGTCTCTGGTTCAAATACTTTAAAATTTGATGATGTTTTTGGTGTTATCCTTAGTGAGGAAATGCGACGGAAAATCACAGGTGAGACATCAGGTAATGCGTTGAACATGGAGAATAGGGGAAGACAAAAGGATAGAGGAAAGGGCTCAGGGAACTGCAGGAGGAAGGGAAGATCCAAATACAGACTTGGAAAGATAGAGTGTTGGAATTGTGGGAAGAAAGGACATCTGAAGAAAGATTGCAGAGCTCCAAAGAAACAAAGAGATGGACAACATGATAGAAATCAGGAAGCAAATGTAACAGGTGATGTGTTACAAGATGCTTTGATTTTTTCTGTAGATAATATTTCTAAGTCTTAGGTAGTAGATTCAAGAGATTCATTTCATGCCACACCCCATAGGAAACATTTTCTAGATTATGTTCAAGGTGATTTTGGACAGGTTCATTTGGGTGATGATGAACCATGCAAAATTGTTGGAATGGGAAAGGTAAAAATAAAGAAACGAAATGGAAACCAATGGTTGTTGAAAGAGGTAAGACATGTTCTAGATTTAAGGAAAAATCTAATTTCAACAGGGTAGTTGGCAAGTGAAAGTTGTATATCCATATTTACAGATAAGACGTGGAAGGTCATCAAAGGATCATTGGTGATAGTGAAAGGATAGAAGGTAGGTACATTGTATTTATGTATTGGTAATAATGACTCTTCTATCTCTTTAGCTTCTACAGGAGTGGATACAACACTATGGAATCATAGGCTTGGACACATGAGTGAGAAGGGTATGCATATACTTCAAAAAATAAATTTGTTGCCAGATCTTAAACAAATTATTTTGGACTTCTGTGAGCATTGTGTTTATGGAAAACAAAAGAGAGTCAGATTTCTCAGAGTCGGAAAAGAAAAGAAGAATGAAAGGTTAGAGCTTGTGCATACAGATGTATGGGGACTGGCTCAGGTATCATCTCTTGGTGGCTCTAATTATTATGTTACTTTTATTGATGATGCAACTAGAAAAACTTGGGTTTATTGCATTCGAAAAAAATCTGATGTTTTTGATACTATTAAGAAATGGAAAGCTTTGGTTGAGAATGAGATAGGAAAAACGTTGAAGTGTCTCAGATCAGATAATGGAGGTGAATATTGCAGCAAGGAGTTTGATGATTACTGTTCATACCAAAAGATTCACATAGAGAAGATAGTTCCAAGAACACCACAAGAAAATGGTGTGTCAGAAAGGATGAACAGGACAATCATGGAGCGTGCAAGGAGTATGAGATTGCATGCTGGTTTGCCCGTAAAGTTCTGGGCAGATGCTGTAGATACTTGATCCAGGTGGATATCGGGGGCCACCCACCTTTTCCAAATGGCTCAAAACAGTTTTCTGGCCATTTTGGCAATTTACTATTTTTAGCAGGTTTTCACTTCCGGGGCCATTTTGAGGGCCTAAATGAAGTTTTTTCGAGA
>ML816245.1:53361-64835 GCA_009831015.1 Picea engelmannii | reverse complement strand
AAGATTTGCATCTTGAATAGTTAGATGTAAAAACAACTTTTCTCCATGGGGATTTGGAGGAAGAGATTTATATGCAGCAGCCATAGGGGTATGAGGTCAAAGGGAAGGAGAATTTGGTATGCAGGTTGAAGAAGAGATTGTATAGCCTAAAGCAAGCTCCAAGCCAGTGGTATTTGAAGTTTGACAGGTTTATGACAGAACAGGGTTATAGTAGATGTCATTCTGATCACTGTGTTTATTTTAAAAAGCTAGAAACTGGAAGCTTTATTTTCTTGCTATTGTATGTAGATGACATGCTTGTTTCAGGGTCTAATATGCAGGATATAAATGTGATCAAGAAGAAATTAGCCAATTTATTTTCGATGAAGGATTTGGGTGCTGCAAAGAAAATCCATGGCATGAGAATAACAAGAGACAAAAAAAATCGCAAATTGACATTGTCTCAGGGTGAGTACATAGAGAAGGTGTTGGAGAGGTTTAGAATGCAAAATGAAAAACCAGTTAGTACACCTTTGGCCATCCATTTAAAATTAACTAAGGAAATGTGTCCCAAGACACAGGAGGAGATATAATACATGTCCAGGGTCCCTTATTCATCAACAGTTGGCAGCTTGATGTATGCAATGGTTTGCATAAGACCAGATATTGCACATGCAGTGGGAGTTGTGAGTAGGTATATGAATAATCCAGGTAAAGAACATTGGGAGGCAGTAAAGTGGATTCTCAGGTATTTGAGAGGTACTACTACTCGTGCATTATGTTTTGGAGATTAAAACACTTTTCTACAGGGATATGTTGATTCAGATATGACAGGTGATAAAGACAATAGGAGGAGCACTACAGGGTATGTTTTTACTATAGGTGGAACAACAGTAAGTTGGATTTCGAAACTGCAAAAGGTTGTTGCACTTTCAACAACATAGGCAGAGTATGTTGCTTCTACAGAGGCTAGTAAAGAGATGATTTGGTTACATAGGTTTATGGAGGAATTGGGATAGAAGCAGGAGAACAGTAGGTTGTACTATGACAGTCAAAGTGCCATTCACCTTGCAAACAACTCAGCCTTCCATTCGAATACTAAGAATATACAATTGAGGTACCACTTCGTATGATGCACCTTGGAAGATGGACATTTGAAGTTGGAAAAGATACACATTGGCCAGAATCTTGCAAACATGTTAACAAAGGGAGTAACCAGGGAGAAACTGAGTTCCTTCTCAGTTTCAGTTGGTCTTCAAGAATGAAGATGAAGATGAGAAATTCGCTAGGTCCAAGAAGGTTTAGAGTCCAACATATACAACAGCGGTGGATTTGTTGAGATCAGTCTCCAAGTGGGAGATTGTTGGTTGTGGACCCTGATTATCTTCCTGATTCACAGGTCCTTGCTTTTAGCCATGTTTATACCTCATGAAGTATTTACACCCCAGAAGTATGTACACTCTTCCACACGGAGGAGTGAAAAGGGGGGGTACGCCCTCTGCGGGGTCCGGGGGGGCTATCCCCCCGGCTGGGGGGTTTGGGGGCAAGCGAGCCCCCAACGTGGGTTCGGGGGCGAAGCCCCTGAAGGAAAAATTACCTTGTAAATGTATATTGTAATTTCATTGTAAATCTGGAACATTCATTATAAGGTCACATATCTAACGGTAGAGATTATGTTAGGGTTTTTTTTCCCTAGAAGGAAACCCTCTTTTATGAGGGAAATGTATTGCGGCTATGGTTGATCGTGAATATTGTATTTTTAGATAGGAGACTATGAGAGAAAGAAGAGGAAGTTACATTGGGTTTGTTGTAGGTTGTACCCCTTCATATGCTGGATAATAATAAAGGAAGGACCTAGTAATTTCTCTGGTGGACGTAGCCCACACTGGGTGAACCACATAAATTTGTGTCTCTATTGTATTGTGTATCTTCTGTGTTTTGTTTCTGAATTTGTTTTATTTTATTGCTCCATGGTCCCGTTTTTCTAACATACACTACTTGCAACCCTCCTTCAGCAAGGGGGAACTGCTATATCTTTGTAGCTGTAGACTACTTCACAAAGTGGGTCGAAGCTATGCCAACGTTTAAAGATGAGGGAGAGACTGTAGCTCTCTTTTTATTCAATCAGATAATAGCAAGGTTTGGTGTCCCAAGGGAGATTGTCACTGACCATGGAAGTCACTTTCAGAACCAGATGATGACTGAGTTAACATCAAAGCTTGGGTTACGGCAAGAACATTCATCACCCTACTACCCCCAAGAAAATGGGTAGGTGGAAGTTGTAAACAAAACTCTTAAGACCATTTTACAACGAACTATCAACTCAGCCAAGTCAAATTGGCATTTGATGTTATACTCAGCATTATGGGCTTACCGAACATCTGTTAAGACTACAACCAGTTTCTCACCTTTTCAACTCGTTTACGGGCTAGAGGCAGTGTTTCCCATCGAATGTCAGATCCCGTCTCTAAAATTGGCAGTACAATTACTGCCAGACACTTCTCCACTTGAAGAACAATTAGTATACCTTGAGCAGCTCAATGAGCAGTGTCGTGATGCAGCCCTGGCCAATGAGGCTCACAAACATAAGGTCAAGTGTTAGTATTATAGGTCCGTTCATCCTCGGATTTTCTCTGAAGGCAACCTTTTCCTAGTCTATGACCAAGATAAGGACCCCCTGGGGGTAAGAAAATTCAAACCCATATGGTTCATACCTTTCATCATAAAAGAGGTTTTAAAAAAGGGCACTTATCATTTGGTTGATTTTGAAGGGAATGCTTTGGCGGAGCCTAGAAATGGGCTCTACCTCAAGAAGTATTACTCATAGGTAGGTCACTGTGGGTAAATTTTTGTAACATATGTATTGTCTTTGTACTATTACTTTTTAGTTTATTTTAGTATTATGGATGTGTCATTGATATTATCTTTTGTCACTGTGGTAGATGTCAAGTGATTCCGAGGTGTTCATTGGGTATGCAGACAATGCTAGTTGGCACACTTGGAAGCTTGCCTCCGTAGCTTGGGTAATATTTACACCTCAAGGCCAGTTTTTATCTTCCATAGGTATATGCTTAGGTGACACCACAAATAATGTTGCCGAGTATAGTGCAGTTATTGAGTTGCTTTGTGACACTTTGTCATTGGGTATCTCTCATCTCCAGATATATCTCGATGTTCAACTGGTTGTGTCTCAGTTAAATAGAGTATATCGGGTTCATGATCCAACTTTACACCGACGATTCCTTATGGTACGTCTCTTAGAATGAAACTTTGATTATATTACATATTTTCATGTTCCTAGGAGATTAAACCAAGTTACATATATTGTAGCTAATCAAATTTTAGATTGGCATCTTGCACACATATGAAAGAACATTAACATAAGCATGTAAATACATTTTTGCACACATGATCCATAAGAAACAAAAGAACAGAAAAACATATATAATATCATAAAGTAACCAGAGTACAATGATGGACGCAAGCACCTCAAAAATAGGACCAATAACGAGTCACAGGGCTTATGCCCTCAAAAAATATATACAAGTAGTGTTCGTGACACGTCGAAATGTCTAGCTAAAGTCAAGGTCTGTGGGCCCTTTTATACTAATCCACATCGTTGGATAAATGCTGAAACAACCGGAGCCACGTCCGTGGTGCCCCCACTACATGAGGCTGCATAGATGGTGGCAGGTCCTCAATCTCTACCATCGAGACCGTGGGAGTGAGCGCAGTAAAGTTATGCTCGACTCGTCTCAATACCCTCTCAGCCTCCCTGGATGAAATATCTCCTGCTATTGCTGGTCCCTCTACAGTGGTAGGTGCGGCCCTTGGCTGAGGACGATGCCTATTCCTTGCATAGTCAACGGGTTGCACTAGTCCCACATCTGCACATAATGAACACATATCCATCAAATACTCTGGGATAACAAAAAAATGATATATATAACAAAAAAACATAAAAATTACATACAAAACAAAAAAAACTACAAAGGTGGAGACTTACGCATCTCCCCTCGCTCCTCACCAGGAGGTACGTGTATCTCAGGGTCTCTCGAAAAATCAATCCCAGCATAGGGGTAATCCTCTATAACCAGGATCTGTCGTGACAACCACGCAAAGAAATCATCATCGAGGGAGTCATTGGTCCTTCCGCCACCCTGTCGCGGCAGTAATACTGCCCATCTACACACAGTAGGAAGAGAGGCATGATGTTCTCGTACCACTACTCGAGGACTAAAACTCATAACTCTCTCAAAAAAGAATGAACACAGAATGGTCCCGAACCTGAAGTTCCTATGTGTCCACAAACAAAAATCTATCAGTTGCCTTTTCATACATTCAAGAAATGTGGTACTCCAATTAAAAACTTGTGCATTTAAGCACTAGACTGCACAGTTCATCTGTGCACGGGACGCCTGATGTAGAGCCGCAGAATCAGTAATTTTCCCAATAAGAAATACTATCACCTATAGAGATAAGTTAGTGATCTTTCTTATGGGAACCTGCATTCTCGGGTGGTCTCTATCATCTACACAGTATATTCCTATCAATTCTTCTATGTTATGTGGCCCCATAGGAAAAGTATGGAAATTGACTAGTTCCCCTCTCTTGGAGAGGCCAGTCAAAAAGTAAATGTCCTCGACCATGGGCACCAGTGACTGCCCCTATAACATGAATGCCTCTGCATCCAGATGCCAGTAGTCAACCAAGGCATTCAGTAGCCTAGGTTGTGCCTGCATGAAAGGACATAGAAAAAACTCGAGTAACCCACACTGCATCAAAGTAGCCATAGCATTGGGGTCTTCCCAAACCAACTCATTCACCTCTTCATGCTCTCTTTCTCTCCAATGGACATACATCCTACAAAACACCAAGGTTCAGGAGGGTTAACCCTTGCTTTTTATGCCTTTTTCATTCCATAAGGGGGTCAACGTGTGCTGTAATGGTGACATCCACGTGTATATGCAGCCTATCTAGAGACAGCCTGCGTGGACCTAGGGCCAACCTTTTAAAGGTCGACGCCCCCCTAAAAAATGAAACCCAATGCATAAATAAAGACATAAAATGCAAGATAAGGGAGTTTGTACTTACTTGGTCCAGACAGAAGTTCAATTCATCCACTGTAGCTCCTGGAATCACCGCTTTTGACAAATGGGGTCTTTTGGCTCCAGAGTCAAATTCCAAATTAGCAATGGTGATAATGAGCTGCCAGCTTCTATTTATAGACTTTTTGGCCTCTTTTTGTCACTTTTTTGGCCTCCCTTATCATTTTCTTTATACCAAAAACCATTTAGAGTGATTCAGGAGTTGCATAAGAGGGATTTGATCGGGTATTGGGACAATTGTTTTTGAGTTTTGAGTATTTTTCAACGGTCCGTGGAAATTTTTTCTGACAATCAACTTGAACATATAGGTTAGGTTTCTACCCTGATTTTTGTATCTCGTTGTCTTTTTCCTTTTCCATAGGATCGATCCCATCAGGTTGTGATACGAAACCATCATCTCTACTTCATAAGTGTCGCAACTTGGTGGTAAAGCTTACCGGAACATGGATGCCCTAGATAGATCCTGGTTGCATTATGGTATTCATGCTATCTATAAAACACTGTAGGCTCGGGAGTCCTTGTAGTTTTTCTTGAATACGAGTTTGAGCCTCATTTGCATGATTCTTCTTCGCTCTTGGCCTCACCCTCAGGACTCCCAAAAAATAACGGGTCTTGTTTTAAGCCCTTTTCAGACCCTCTAAATATGAAAAGATTGTCGAGAAATCTTGTGGTCTTTCACGATTGTTAAATTGAAATTTGAAGTCACATATGTTCGGCGGTAGTTTACCCCTTTTTCGGTCCGGACGGTCAACCGTACGAACAAAGGTATACTCTATGGAACTTCAGCTCTATAGAAGAGTAATCTCAGGTATAATTTTATCCCTTTTTCGGGCCTGAGGGACTAAACTTACGAAGAAGGAACCCCCATAGAGTCCATAGTTAAGCTCTTTTCAGACTCCCTAAAATTGAAAATATCGTCGAGTGACCTTATTCTTTCACACTCGTTAAAATGTTCCAAAAGAACATTCCCAACGGAGTCCATAGTTAAGCTTTTTTTAGACTCCTTAAAAATGAAAAAATGGCTGAGTGATCTTGTCCTTATCACACTTGTTAAAATGATTTTGAATAGACATCTTGTCAGTGCTAGTTTACCCCTTTTTAGAACCGACTAGACTATCTTCGAAAAAGGTACCCCAATGAAGTCTCCTTTTATGTTTTTTCAGACTCTCTAAATATGAAAAACCACTGAGCTTACCTTCTCTGGGCTCGTTAAACTTACATCGAAGTACGTTACCATTGTGCATTTTGTTAACCGCGTTTGCATACCTTATACATCAGCCTTGTAACAGTTTGCTTCTACGTCTTAACACCCTTGGCCCCCAGAGGATTTTTCCCAAGTATCATTATAATAGAACATCAGTCTTGTCCTTGTGCCTTGAACTTGTATGTTTGCAACACTCGTTCCTCCATTGTAACGTAAAATTCCTTTATTCCTTTTCCCGAAATGATTGAAAAAGACAAAAAAATTAAATATACCCCAAAAAGAGGAAAGGAAAAGTATTTTCTTTATTGGAAACATAATGAGTTTCCCTTGGATAAAGCACATCTGTTTGTTTGTTCATCAAACTATGGGATTTCATATGACCTTAGGAAGCTGTTCTCGCTACATAGAGCTGTGTCCTCCCCCGTTTGGTTATTCTTCCAAACATATGGAGAGTTTGCGTTGCCTCCTGCCTCATAAACTTATGTGAATGTCATGTTGCCTCAGTCTCATCGTTTGTCATGCTATTGTCCAAGGGAAGTGTGTCACCAAGCCTGAGTCGACCCCTCTGCAATTTGTCTATTTCCCTCATACCCGGCTATCCTGAATGTCCAATCAAGTCCTTTTTTGAAATCAATGAAGCCTTCAGTCTGATCATCAAGTCCATGACCGAAGAGCCATCGAAGACCTCTAGGTAGTGTAGTCGTACACTCATATTACACTCCTACTCGAGTTTTGAATATTTTGAAGTAGTTGCTCGAGCTCTGAAGACCTCATCTCCAGCCATCAGGCCGTATCCGCTTCTAGAATATGGATACTCTATATGTATATATTTTTTATTTCAAGATGTAGCTCTATTGTGTATTGTTCACGACTACTCTTTATATAGTTATATGAAATGGATCTACATTGTATTTGATTGGTAGCCATGATTCTATTTTAGCCTGAGCATGGGTATGCCCGCCTCGGTGAGACATTTGTTATTTTACAGACGGTGCCTCCCGGTTCTTGATCCTTGGGCTCAATCATTCGGCACATCAATAAAGATTGGTAATGTATTTTGGCCATCAAATGCTCTTCTGACCTCACACATTAGGGGGCATCTATTATAAACATAAATTGCACCATACATGCTTACCTGCTATCAGGCCATCTCAGATCCCTTCTTTGCCAAAGTACTACTGAAAAACTCTTTAAAAAACCTCTTTTATAAGGGCCCACATTCCCTACTCCATTACTGCACATGTGTACATGCTATCTGACATAAAACAACCTGCATAGACCGACAAAAGCATGAAAAAAGGAAATTTGCCGACGGAACACACAACTTTGGGTGAGTTAACTGAAACTCTCGGCCATGCATGGTCGAGGGTTCGTCCAAATACCTAGCTCCTTCTAGCCTATAAAAGAAGGGGAAGGGGTCACATTTGGAGGAGGAAAAATATAGCAAAGAAACTCTACCCAATTTCATATTCCCATTGTCCCAACCCTTTAGCCATCCTTGTGCAAGAAGAGATACAAAGAAAAGAAGTTGGAGGAAATTTGAAGAGGAGCCCAGGATCAGGATTCATGAAGCAATGGACGGTCTCGACATTTGTAAGTTGATTCATTTAAAGTAATAAAGAAATTCTTTTCCCGTCCCACTTTATGAGTTCTTCATAGTACAATAAATATATGTTTGAATCTCTAACCCATTAGTCTATAGGTAAAATGCATGTGTAGTTTGTTGCTTGTTTTGCATACAGGTCTGCTTTGAAAGGAGGACTGCTAACAAGTGATCAAGTGGGAGGAAGGATCGACACTGAACATTTGGAACAAGGTATGTTGGTCTAACCATGTATTTGTTGAAAATATATGGGGTTTAATTTAGGGGACAGAGGTAGAAAGTAGATTTATTTTGGTCATATCTGCATGCATAAGATAACCCTATTTTCTAGTCCATAAGGGGATTTCCCTCACAACACCAAATAAATGTTGAGGAAAAGATATGAAATGATCTTACTCAAGCATTTTCAGATTATTCTTGGCTAAAGAAAAATAGACGGGAATGTCACCCTAGGTTTATAGCCATCAAAAATAAAATCCTAACTCACAAGTATCAATTACAAGTTCTTAGGCTAGTCTTTTTTACAAATAAAAACTTGTTGGAAAATACATTTTAATATGATTTTATGAATATTATAGTTGTTGAAAACAAGTGTAAAAGACAGAAGTAAGACACCAAGATGATAATCAAAACAAATGAGACATAAAGCAATCCCTTATTTCATTCCAATTCACCAAAGAGTCATTTTCTTTACAAAATATCATACAGAAATTTTGGACCAAAGTCAAACTTAGACATCCCCGATGGAACATACAAAAGGACCTTTGACAGAAAATAAAAAAATGAACTCTAAAAGTTGGATCGGCTTGCCGCATATCGCTGCCCACTCGACTCTACACAACAACCTTTGTCATTCATGAAAACTAATTCACAAATAGACAAATCTACATAGACTATCAAAGATAGATCAACACCTCTGAAAAACAAATGTCTGAATGATGTAATTCAACCCTGAATGTTGTTGTCTAAAATAAGACCCTTCTATCATAAAAGAGAATTAGGCTTTTGATAAATTAAGGAATGCATGAAAATTGAACTATCCCAACATAATCTCAAAGAGAAAACCTTAGTATGCTTCTCCTTCTATTGTCCTCTTGTTCCTCCATTTCCTCTTTCCTTTAAGCAAATCAGAATTGGTTGAAGTAGTTGCACCAACTCATTAGTTAAGTTAATTGAAAGACTCAACCAACTTTAGTTAGGGGGAAAAGTAATAATCATAATACGGGTTATAAATAAATAATAACTAGTAGGTGTGATCCCTTGTGACTCCGTTTAGTTCTTAGAAATCATAACATACTAGTCAATTAAACAAAAACACACCTCCTCGTGACTCCCATCATCATATTAAAATTTGACAATTTATCTCAATAATGTTTGCAATTACTTCCAAAATATATTACCAACATATCCAGAAGCATGCCATATGAAAATCTGAAGTCAACTGTCATCAACAATAATAAAAACAAATTTAAAATCCATATTTTCCAGTTTGTGAGGCAATATTTCCCTTGTTGATGCTATCATCTTTTAGTCCTTCTGAACTTTCCTTAAGCTATGTGGAATCTTTAAGTCTCATATTGATGATCATATGAGATCAATCATCCTTCCAATGTGTGTGGGAGAACAGAGATTTACCAGAATTATTTGAAGATGCGGAAGGGGTAGTAGTGACTCTGCCTTTGATAGAGGCATAGTAGGCCTTAGTTTTCAACCTTTTATTTGAACAACTCATCCCTGTATGCACGATTGATTAGAAAATAGTATATTAAATAACCATACATGATAGTTCTTTAAAAATATGAAATATATTTTGGCTCAACAATATATCTGACCCATGCAATCCAATCCATACAAATTGTTTAACCGTTCGTCAATGAGCAAGGGGTGAACAAAAGGTTTTGGGATATGTGAGGGGCTTGTATTGAGTGAAACATGATATAATGAGGGGTAAAATAACATTATTACTGATCAAAGACACCAACAATCAACTGTAATGCAAGCCAAAGAAACACCACTATGATCCAACCAAGAAAATACGACTTCCATATGTGTTAATACATAATTCTTCTTGATTGTAATCAATTTTAGAACAGGGAGTGAAAAATGAATGTGGGAAGGCGATGGGTTTGTAATTAGTGAAAAATCGAAATAATGGTGTGGAAAGAGAGCGGGTATTTTTCATAAAATTAATTAAGTAATCCATATAACCATTTTGTAAAAGGAAATACACCAACCAAATGACAATTGTGACCCAATTAACAACTACTATGTATAGTTCATAGAACTCTGTGCATTAACTAGTTCACTATTTATAATCAAATAATTAACACAGTGTCAACAAACCAAATAGTATGCATTCCACAACAATATGTAGGGGAGATTTGTTTTTCTCTTTTATCCATTAAGCAATTTCCAAATGAATACACAGTCAATTACTTCCACTTTTCTCATCAAATGCAGACATAAAAATCATACTCGATTATGTCTTTCAATTCATTTAATAATTAAATTGCAATGCGGTTATACTGTCACAACACTTGTGCCTGTCACTATTTAAAATGCATGACATTCGTTTAACATACATAGTGGACAGTCAACAGAATGATCCATAATTACCTTGCAAAGATCTTGGCTTTCCATTTAAACACGCAGATAACAATCACCACCTCAACTCACACTATGATGTGAAATATACAACCATTCGACAAAACGCAAGTGTATTTTTGTGACTGTATAGGTCCAATTTTATTGACTCTAAACATTAAAAATGTTGGGCTATCCATCCAACACAATGAGGCAACAACAACATACCTGATCTCATAATACAATTAATCAAATTATAACAAAGCCATGTTAAAAATATGTGACTATCTCCGAGTGCGCAACCAAAAAATATCTAGAGCATGCACAGTGGGAAACCATACCATAACACCTCGATTCGAATAATCCCATAGCAGTTAATCACTCATTTATAATAATCAACAACACGACCTAACATGTCATGGGAACGCCACACATACCCATGCTTCAGGCATGAAGCAACGCTGTGAATTAACCAACTAAAACAATATTGGGTCATTAATTCAATAAACACAAGGACAACGACTTTGTATTTGATTTAACAAATCACCCAATTAGCCATGCTAGGCTTATGCATTCAATCACAATAACAATGCAGTAACTAGATATCAAAACCAACACCACTGTCACATAATCAATGGGGCGAGCTAGTAATCAACTCTGTCGACAATACAAACCAATCCATAACAACCAATAGTAAACCCGATAGGCCAAAATGGTTTTCTCTATCAACCCTTGGCCTTGAGGAGTCAAGGGTTTACTCTATCAACCAATAAAGAGAGGCTAGAGTCAACTCCTCTAAATGGTGAAAACCTCTGAGACCAACGATTTACACACATAGAATACCGCAATTCCCCTCATGGACAGGGTGACGAATGTTAATGTTTAAGCCATTATTATAGTTGTTTGCATTTCATTAGATAACAATAGCATAATCCAAGATCACTGAGAAATACACAATCACAAGAGACACAACATTTGTCTTGGGAAACCCTCTAGG
>ML816245.1:26636-52798 GCA_009831015.1 Picea engelmannii | reverse complement strand
ATCTATAAATCATCGAAAGTTTTCTTCATCGACAACATCGTCATTCTCAAAGGAATGCCATCATCATCTGCATCAATATGTATTAGTATAAAAACTGATACATCATCATCATCACAACACAAGGCTGGCTCATCATAATACAATACTGGCTTTACGTCACAACTGTCAAGCTAGAAGCTCAGTACTTGTCTCATCTCAATGTCTTGCTTTATGTCATAGCACTCAGGATGGAAGCAAGATACTAGACTGGCTTTACGTCACATCTATCAGGTTGGAAGAACAGTACTAGTCTCATCTCATCATCTTGATTTAGGTCATAGCACTCAACCTGGAAGCAAGATCCTCATCTCATCTCAATGTCTTTCTTTACATCACACCACTCAGGCTGGAAGCAAGATACTCGTCCTGCTTTATGTCACAACCATCTAGTTGGAAGCAGGATACTAGACTGGATTTATGTCACAGCTATCCAGTCGAAAGCTTAGTGCTAGTCTCATCATACCATCTTTCTTTACGTCACAACCATCAAGTCAGAAGCAAGGTACACATCCTACTTTACGTCACAACCATTAGGTCGGAAGCAGGGTACTCGACTTACTTTACGTTGCATCTATACAACCAGAAGCATAGTACTAGTCACACATCATCTTGCTTTACGTCGCAACCATCAGGTCGGAAGTAAGGTACTCATCCTGCTTTATGTCACAACCATCAGGTCGGAAGCATAATACTAGACTGGCTTTACATCATAGCTATCTAGCTAGAATCATAGTACTAGTCATATCACATCATCTTGCTTTACATCTCAACCATCAGGTCGGAAGGAAGAGATGTCTCATCATAGCATCTACTCCCCTTTCGAGGAGGGTCCTTTTGGACTATACCAAGCTTATCTCAAAAGTACTCAAACTTTATACGAGATAGTGGCTTGGTCAACACGTCAACAACCTATTCATCTGTGCTAATGTATTGGAGCTTTAAGGCTCCTCTCTGCACCATGTCACAGATGTAATGATAACAAATCTCTATGTGCTTTGACCTATCATGGAATACAGGGTTTTCTGTCATCTTTATGCAGCTCTGGTTGTCACATAGAATCAAGGTTTCTCTCATATCTAAGTCAAATAGGTCAGTCAACAACTTTCAAAGCCATATAGATTCACAACTGGCAAAACATGCAACAATGTATTCTGCTTCCGCTGTGCTAAGAGAAATACTATATTGCTTCCTACTGTGCCATGAGATAGTAGCTGATCCCAAACTGAAACAACATCCTAAAGTGCTCTTCCTGTCAGAAACACTTCCTACCCAATCTGCATCAATGTATCCACTCAATGTGAAATCATGATCTCCATCATAGCTGAGACCATAATCTATTGTACCTTTAAGGTACCTCATCACATGTTTTTCAGCCACTAGGTGAACATGTCTAGGTTATACCAAAAACTGAATCAAGGTGTTCACGAAAAAACAAATGTTTGGTCTGGTGTTCATTGGGTACATCAACGATCCAATAATCTGTCTTTACAGTGTGGCATCAATCAAATCTAACGAAGTATCGACCAACAGCTTCAACTTCGCTTCCATGGGTGTATTCATGGGCTTGCATTCCAACATGTCAAATCTGTTGAAGATTTCGACTGTGTACTTCCCTTGGTTAAGGAAGATCCTCTCAGGACTCTGCCATACCTCAATACCTAAGAAATAATGCATTAGGCCAAGGTATTTCATTTAAAATTCCGAGGCAAGTCTCTTTTTACATTCATTGATGAACTTTTCTTCTCCAGTTAAGAATAATTCATCCATATATAGCAGTAATATTACTGGCTCATTGTTCATGATTTTGAAGTAGAGGTTAGAGTCTTCTTTACTCTTGGTAAAGCTTAAGATCATCAAGAAACTATATATACGGCCATACCAAGCTCTAGAAGCTTGCTTCAATTTGTATAAGGCTTTCTTCAATATGAAGACATGAAACTTCCTGTCTTTAACCTCAAATCCTTAAGGTTGCTCTATATACACTTCCTCTTCAATGACACCATTTACGAAAGCTGTCTTCATGTCCATTTGGTACATCTTCCACTTCATATTAGCTGCAATAGATATGATGGTTCTGATTGAAGTGTACTTGTCCATAGGAGCAAATGTATCTTCATAGTCAATGCCTTCCTTCTGGGAAAATCCACGAGCGACAAATCTTGCTTCAAACTTCTCAATACTTCCATCAACAACATGTTTTATTTTGAAGAGCCATCTGGAGGATACCGCATCTTTATTCTTTGGTCTGGGAACTATTTCCCATACTTCTTTCTTCATTATGGATTGGTATTCCTTTGTCATGGAATCTGCCCATTCTTTCCTCTCAATGGATTCTTCAAAGCAAGTAGGCTCCTCTTCTAGGAGATCACACATCAAAGCCGTATAACTGGAGAATGTCTTTGGTCTTTTCACTTGTCTTGTAGTTCCTTGGGGAACACCGTACTTCTCACCATCTTGAATAAGCTCTCTAGCCCAAGCTGGCTTTCTTTTATGGAGGATCGTCATCTGAGGAGGTTCTTGCACTTCTACTATATCATGGTCTTATAGAAGTTCCTCATTAGGGGAAGTTATGACTTCCCTAACTAGTTCTGTAGCTTTGGGAACCTCCCTCATTGTAGTACTGGGGATTATGGGTTCCTCTTCATATACTTCTTCAAGCTGGCATAGTTTATATTTATTGAGTGCTACATATTCATCAAAGGTCACATCCCTACTGAATTCAATGTGATGTTGACTTGGTATATATATTTTGAAGGCCTTGGAGACCTTACAGTATCCCACAAATATTCCCTTCTTTCCTGAAGGGTCCAACTTGTTTCTCTTTTCTTTAGGTATATGAATAAACACTAGATAGCCAAATATTTTTAGATGGATTACCTCTGGCTTGTTTTCAGTGAACATCCCTTCCGGTGTCTTGAGCCCAAGTGCACTATGGGACAATCGGTTTTTCACATATACAGCTTCCATTGCTGCTTCTTCCCATAACCACATAGGAAGATCTTGATCATGGACATAGTCTTCATAGCTTCCAGTATGGTTCTATTCTTTTGTTCAGCTACACCGTTTTGTTGGGGATTATAGGGAGTAGTGAGTTCCCTCTAGATCCCAACATCTTTGCAGAAGTTCACAATCGCTTTTGAGGTATATTCTCCTCCATTATCTGACCTGAGTATCTTAATCTTCCTTTTAGAAAGGTTCTCTATCAAGGCTTTGAATTCCTTGAACTTGTTTAATCCTTCATCTTTAGATTTCAAAAAATATATCCATGTTTTACGAGAGTAGTCATCAATGAATGATACATAATATACATACCCACTAATGGAGGATGATGGCATTGGGCCACATACATCTGAATGGATGAGTTCTAGGACTCCTTCTGTCTTGCTGTCCCTCTTCGAAAACGGGTTCTTGATGTTCTTCCCTTGTGCACATCCATTGCATATTCCTTTATGGTCACCTTTGAGTTATGGTAAACTTGTGACCGCTTTGCATATGTATGGTAGTGCCTTGTAGTTGATGTGGGATAACCTTCTGTGCCAAATTTCACATGAGTTTTCAATGGCATGGGGCATGGCAACCTCTGAGTGACCCTTTAGTTTATACAAGCCATTTTCTTCACTTCCAATGATGATTGCTTCATTTAAGGTTTCTCCTTTAGCCCACATAAGAACTTCTCCATCTATAAAGGCAAATCTGAAGACTTTCTTTTCTAAATATGAAATGGAGAGTAGGTTCTTCTTCAAGCCTGGTACATATAGTACATCCTTCATTTTTAGTGAATTTCCTGAATTCAGTTTATGGTTTGATTCTCCCACTCCCTTGATGGGATATTGGTAATCATCTCCAAGTGTCACTTTCTGAGAAAACTTCTCTTCTGAGATACAAGAGAGAATGTTTCTTTGTCTCGTCATGTGCTTGGATGCACCACTATCAATGAGCCAAGTGTCCTCTCCAAGTGTTATAGATCCTAAGAGGGTCGAGATCAAGACATGGTCTTTGATCTAATCTCTTATCATCTTTGCAGGTGGCTCTTCATCTTATACTACATGGGGCCTCTTATGTTTTCTCTTGTATTCTTCTCGTCTCGCTGGAAAAAACTTCACAATGTGTCCCATCTTGTCACAATGATAGCATTGTACAAATGAGTAGTCCCTTTMCTTTCATTGTCCTTTCTTCTGAAATCTCCTTGGATGAGATTCTTTATGATTGAATTTGTTTGACTATTGAGGCTATTTATGAGTCTCCTTTTGGAAGTAGGGTTTCTTCCTTCCTCCTTTGGTGTGAGTAGCTAGGGCTTGATCATCATCTCTTTCTAGTAACGCTTCACGATTCACTACTCTTGTTTCTTCTTGGATGCATTCTTCCCATAGACTATCAAAATTCAATTTCTTCGTTCTGGCACATATCGTTTGGATGAATGCATCCCAAGGTCTTGTGAGACCATTTAGGGCCTTCATTACGAGTTCATATTCGTCTATGCTATCTCTAGTAGCTTCTAGTTGTTCTTTGAATTTTTAGATTCTAGAGAAGTATTCCTGAATCATTTCTCCTTTCTGCATCCTTCTATTCTTCAGTTGAGTTCTTAGATTCATCTTCCATTTTATGTTCTTTCCTTCATATAGTATGGTCAAGGCATCAAACATTTCTTTCAGAGTCTTCTTAGATGACACATAAGGAATCAGGTGGTCTTTGATTGAATCTGCAATGATTCTTTTGGCCCTTATTGTGTCCTTTTGATGCTTTGCCTTTTCTGCAGCATCAACGGGTTCTGGTACTTATTCTTTGATGAATCTTGCTAGGTCATTCTCTTAAAGAATGAGGCCAATCCTATACTTCCAGGCACATAAGTTTTCCACTCCTTCTAGCTTGTCAACAAGCTTAATGCTTGCAGACATCTTTACCTAGAGCTAGGAAAATGACCAAAAAAGGAAAGTGCTTAAAATCAAAATCTGAACTTACCAGGAGGTGCGCTTGGCTGAGGCGAGTAGCCTAGTGTGTTTGGATCTGAGAAAATCCAATTTTTTCTCCTCCAAATATGATTTGCAGATTTCTAGATTGGTGCTTCTAATGCCATTGGTACTCTAGTACTTCTGGTGCTTCTGGTACACTGGTTTTTTGGTACTTTTGGTACTTTGTGAAACTAGGGTTTCACTTTCTAGGAGATCCAAACATTGAAAATGTGTGCTGAGAGTGCCAAACTGATCCTTAGGGGAGGGCACACTTTTCTAGATGGTTTTGGGGCTGAAAATATTCACCATCAAAAAGCCTTAATTTTCATGTACGACAACAATGACATTTTTCACTTGTGAAAGATGCTTCCTTCAGCTTGACTCTGATACCATGTTAATGTTTAAGCCATTATTATAGTTGTTTTCATTTCATTAGATAACAATAGCATAATCCAAGATCACTGAGAAATACACAATTAGAAGAGACACAACATTTATCCTGGGAAACCCTCTAGGGGAAGAAAACCCAACAAAACTTCCTTAATATAGATAACCAATACAATGACAAAAGATCTCTTAAACTAATACATAAATTCCTCTCCCATATATGTGCCACTCTCTCTATCCTTCTTCTCCAGCAACAGATCCAAAACTTGTCTCTCGATGAGCAAGTGAGTTGTGTGTCTAAGTGAGGTGCTAGCCTCATTTATATTAGACTGGCACATGTGAAGTGTCTCTTCACTGGCAGGTCCGACTTCTCCCATTGGGTGGTTAACCACCTTAATTACATTCTGGGGGATCTTTAATATATGTTGGGGCCAACTTCTTATGTTTCCTATTATAATTAACATTTGGCCAATCTGCAAAAGAGGATTTGGTCCTATTACAATAGTCGACAAGATCTATCCATAATGGGGATTTATCCAACGAATAATATATCAAATAATAATAAGAATACTCTTTGCAGTTACATTATTTCAACAACGAATCCTATGATAGGAGAGGATATGAAAAGAGGAGAAAGGATCCATTTTGGCCTTGTAATGATACTTAACATACGCAGGATATAACCCTTGGGGATTTTCTAGTCAAGCAACTACAAAGATGAGGTGAAAATAGAGCCGAGAAGAAGCAATATAACCCACTGCATGACCATTAGTAGCAAGAACAACCCAATACCTAAGTGAGCAATGCACAATGACACAAAGCACTTCCAACCCATTAAACCTATCAAAGCAAAATACTGGGTGTGTTGATACAAATGTGTGAAGACAACCAACCACTCAAAACCAAATGAAACCATCCAACTAAAATCCCCATTGGTTGACAGGGTGATGAATCCCATGACAGGAGAGGATATGAAAAGAGGAGAAAGTTTCCATTTTGGCCTTGTAATGATACTTAACATACACAATATATAACACTCGAGGATTTTTCAGTCAACCAACTACAAACATTATCGCAGAGAAATCCATCAACAATTCATTCCAAAAAAAAACAATTTCACACAGTTTCCATACTTAAGGAAAGAAAAAACCAATACATCTAATCCAATATCCATTTCATAACCAGATTAGATTCATGGATGGAAAAAAAAAAACATAGTTGAAATCAACACACCTTAAAACTTGATTTGGTGGAGCGGTTCCTCTCTGCTTGAAAGTCGGAGCCTAACCACAAAAACACCTAGTTGAATCAATATCCCGACTAGGGTGGCAACCAGTGGAGGGAGTAGGGGTGACGTGCAGTAAATGCACGTCAACTCCACACTCAAGTTCATTCAATTTTTTAGTACGCGCCAACCACTAATCCAACAAATCATCCAATTGAACCATGCATTGAAGCCAACAACCCTTAATTGCCAAGGGAGCCACCCACATCACATATTACTATTTCCAACTATACAACAATGTATATCAATTATATTTCTAGTAACTCAATAAATCACATAGCTACTATTTGTTAGCTAGGATTTACAACAATTGATTTTAATGCATATAGTGTAACATGTTAACATAGACCAGTTCCTTCATTTTGCATTATTTGTTTATATTGATTTATTTCATTTCTATTTCTCTTTATTTGTCTTTACTAACATGTATTCTTTTGCAGGTATCACAGATAATAAATCCAGGACTAAATAGAAAAGGTAACTATCGATATCATAACCCATCATGACATTCGAGTTCATAGCGAGAGAACAAACATATATTAACCCTCATCTATCTGTCGTGAATAGAACCAATGTTGATCATCAATCATTCTGAACTTGTAAGCAGTCTCGAACAGTAGTAGAACATCAAAAAAATACACAAGGTGTCACGCCTGATCCTCCATCCTACAAGGGTGTCCCAACTACTAGTATTATATATATATATATACTATCAACTTAAAACTTATAGGCTTTGGCAATACTTTGTAGGAGAAATCCTCGTTACGATTTTAATCATCAATAGGTTAGTATAAGCTAGGGTTAGAACGAGTTAATTATTGTTCAAGAGTATTTGGAATTTATGATCAAAATCACTCAAGTACAAGGTATTAGATCAATGTGCTATTAGGGAAAATGGAGTCAAACTAGCTACAAATGTTGAAGGGCCAAAACGATAGTGACAGGGCCAAAGAAAAGAGGGATATGATGGTTGAAGTGTTGCTAAGGAAAGGCTTCAACCTATCAACCCTAGAGGAAGATGACTCACTAAGGTTTAGTGTAGCTAGGCCTTAGTGCACCTTCCTCCTTTGGCTCAAAGGGAAAAGTAAAAACGACTAGCTAGAAGAGTAAAAGGTAGAGTGTTTCTATGGCAAGGCTCTAACATCTATTTTCAACAAATAAAATGGCTCTTAGCATAACTTAGTAGGGACATGAAATAAGGACACCAACATGTGCTTATTCCCTAGGGTTTGATCCAACAAATTTCATTAAAATGCAAGTAAAAGATACCATACGCATTCAAATAAAGAAGAATTGCAAAAATTCACTTACATTTACCAAGAATTCATTAAGCCAAACCCTAGTTGTAAACCTTCCACCAAGAAAATGTAGAAAATATCCAATTAAAAGCCTCCTTCCCCAAGTGTGCATTAATATTTCAGCCAAAAAACCTAAAGGAGGGTGCAAATTTCAGACCTCACCAAGAGTGAGTGAAAGATGATGAAAATTAGAGAGTTTTAGCTCTCTATTTATGCAATAGCAAAGACCTTAATAAACTTTTAGGTCAAAAAAAGGACAACAAGGAAAAAATACATAATAATATTTTTTTACATTAAAATTTCAAAATGAAACCCTAATCAAGAAAATAATGAGGGTGTCATGCCCTTTTAGGGTGACGCTATCCCTTTCTAGGGCAAATGTGGCCTCCTGGAGCAAAATGTTAGCCCTTCTTGGGCCTCTGAAAGATACCACACGTGCCAAACATGCCATAAATGCCTCCCAAAGATACCATAGCATTGGATGATGTCATAGGATGTCCTGGGTGACATCATGTCCTTCCAAGGCCAATGTACCGGTGGAAAGGGCACAATCCCCCTAGGTAAGGCTCTGCCAGACTGCCTCTGTAGAACGTTCTCCTGTTGTCTAGTACAAACTCCTCAATCCTATCTCTATCCCCTGTTGGGGTCTCAACATCCATATGGTGGGCTCTCATCCCCATGGAGGTCCAAACTAATCATCTCCCCATGTGTACCTATCTAATATGGTACATGTTCGTCGGGTATGATCCTACACATCAACATATACGCCCTCCATGGGCTCATAAGTCACAGGGATCATAACAATGTCAATCACATCCAATCATAAATTTTATTAAACATGTGGATAAAACCCTTTTTACTCAGTCAAGTGCTCAAAGACATTATACAAATTTGTAAGGCAAGTTTGTGGGAAGTGACAGGGCATCCTATTGGGCCAGTGTCCACTGGATGTGGGATGTTTCTGGAAGAAATAAAATCCAAGTCATGTTAGTGGATGAAGTGGATAAGGGATGTCCTGAAAAGGGGTGCAGTGATAGCAGGGAAATGCATGGCTTACCTATGGGTGCCTTTGTAGAAGGCGAGTTGCACCTGTCCTGGATGCAAATGTTTCCAAGTCCATTCATGCCTTTTATCTTTATTCTTTATTTATTTTTATTCAAGAATCTAATCAGGGGACACTGCCCTGGCATGGTGACCAGTGGCGGAAATGTTACGCACAAGCACTTTCATGGAAATGAGAAAGTTGGCTCATGATGATACCCCCTTTCTCTTTGCTATCCCACCAAGAGCCACTACCCTAGCATGGTAACCAGCTTCTAGTAGTGTCATACCGCTAGGTTCCCATGGACCTAATAGGATGGGTCATGATGATACCCCCTATCCTCTGACTAGGTCTTGTTTTTTTATTTTTATGGGTCCCTCTTGTTTCTTGCTGAGAAGCTTTTTACTGCTTTCTCGGGGATCCCTGGGCGAAGCATCTGGAGGTTTTATTTTTTAATATTTTATCTTTTTCCATTTTCTTTTACCTTCTAGGTCTTTATCCCCTTCTTCCCACAAGGTAAGGTGCGACCCTTAAATAATTTTCCAACCTAATGCTCCGACCAATGTAAAGGGATGGATGAGCAAGAAGTAAGATGGAAAGTGGTAAGTATGACGAGAGCGGATGATGAATTTTCAGTAATCCCCCCAGTGCAAACTCAAAACCTATGGGCATAAGATTACTAAGGAATCCTGTCATTCCCCCTAGACATAGTCAAGTGGATAAGTATAATATCCAAGGACCCGTTAGAAACAAAAATAATTAAATGCACATATTCAAAGGTTTTGAGGATCAGAGTGACACATACCATGATACCTGGACTCATTACCTCATGGATAAAGATCCACTTCTACTACAACACTAGGCCAAGGTGATGGAAGATGTTGCTACTAACAAAGTGGAGGAACTGAAGAAAAGAAAACATGGGCCGTCCAGGGCCATGCTCAAGTCGATCTGGCTCTCGGTACTCCATGTCTAGGACTTGTGGGCCTCGAGACATAATATCCTTAGTTATCCCTAAAGTGGGGGATAACAGGTACATAATAGGTTTTAATTCCACTATTTGATAAGTAATAACGTACAACTTGGAGGATTCATCACGAGAATCGTCTGATTTCCATAGGTTTGACAGAACAGATTGAATTTATTGACTAATTTATAGGACAAAAATACAACATTTAAAATATATAGATATACATACATATATGTATGTATATATTTATTTATCTGTGTGTGCACTCAAAGAAAATGATTAACTGGAAAAAAATCAAGTGAATAAAATCTGGTTATTGTAGACAAAAACCCGAGGAACAATTTGTCTTGAAGTCTAGGTTTTCCCATATGCATGCCTAATATGTGTCTAATATGTACAGGGGCAAGTAAAGTAAAAAGGAATACTCAATACTTATATAGGATTCATAATAAACTGGTTTGATCTTTTCCAACACACTCCTTTGAATCTATCTTTCTGCAAATGTAGCTAGACTCTATATATAACTTTCAACTAATTCTAGGTGCATTGTATGGCACATCAATCTGTATATTTCCACTATCATCGAGTGAGTTCATCCTAGAACTATCCATGGATATTTTGTATCTATTGAATAAACACATCTTCCTCGCATTTTCCCTTGCCCTTTTTTAGAGTTGTTGAAGTTTATGGAGCTTAGAAGGCAATTATGAGTGGTGCAAAATGATAGAAACCTAAGTATGAAATAGTTTAAGCCTTATAGATTTGTGATGAGTTATGTTGCAGGCATGCATGTTGGGTAAATGGTAGGTTTTCATCCCAATTATGGGGGTGAACATGGTTGTACATGTGGAAGATTTGGACAAGAGATCAACAAATTTGGTCTTCAATCGACGATTGAGGGTGCAATGTTGTAGATCTATTGAACTGACACTTAATCATGGACAACATTTATTTCCTATAAACCAACAATCCCAATCAGACAATGGATGTAGGAGCTTCGATGTGTGACTAGACATGTAGAAAGAAAATCATGGGAAGCTCTGGTGCAATAATGGATTTGTTACATAGGACCATGGTTCCATCTTAGAGAAAGGATCAATAAGAACATTGACACACTTTGGGTTGTGCCTAGTAAGAGGTAGACTACAAAATAAAACCATGTTGGACTAACATTAACATGAAGGGAAAATAAGTGTATATATATAAAGTTTCCTATTTGGGAGTTTGACAATGGTTGCAAGGGATGCAAGATAGTATTTGTATTTCAACATATGATCACATCAACGGTCAATATAAATGGTCTTGGAGTGCTACAAGTGTATTACTAATGTTGAAGTAGTATGCAACAAAATCAACATTATCAAGATACTCCTTGAGGAAGGCAAATTGTAGAATTCAATAGAGAAACTTGACCCATCAAGCATGTTCAAAGTTGATGTAGTCAATTGAAAGAGTGGATATGTTGAATAGAGATTGACCCATTTGTTAAAGTGGAATCCTCAAACTGCAATGTTGAGCATTGTTTGTTTCAAGTGTCATCAAAGGTCACCTTAGGATCTTCTTGTCTCAACATTTCTTGTGTCAAATGACTAAGTGGAATTGCTACAAGTAGGTCATCCACTTCATATGTATTCCCTTGTTCAACCTACTCTTGAGTGTGAAATAACAACAAAATAGTGATCTCCTTATCAAGGAGGCAGTGTCACATTACTATACAACATGCACAATAACATACAATGCATGTCATGTATTAAGTAGTCCTACATAATGTCACATAAAGTCTATGAGTGATAGATGATTGAATATCCATGTAGTGTGGATATAGTGTTGAGAGCATAGTCAAATGCATCTATTTCAAAATCATAAGATAATACAAGATAATATTATTAATGTCTGAATAATGACCACAAAAGTAGGTCAAAGGAATTATTGAGTACAATGATATCAATACAATGCAAGAGTACCAAAAGGTATACTATAAAACACAATATGCATAAATTTAAGTGCAATAAGGTAGAGTAGTTGAGAGTGCATAAAGTAAAGTGAAAAAGGTGAGCTTCTTACTGTTCCCAAAAAGTATCTAATTCAATGACCAAAAAATGTATGAGAATCCAAGGACAAACCTTCTATAGAATTTGGTTAACCAAAGAAAAGTACAAAGCTCGATCAAATTTTAAGGTGTTAACAAGTATCTATGAATTGGCTCTTTTTGGAATCAACATGCACACCAATGCCATTGACGATAAAAGATATTAAATCTAATTTGTGGAAAAAATCACTATTCACCAATTTTCCTCACAATTCAGATTCTTAGAGGGTTTCCAACACTTGCAAAATATGGTTGTAAACTTGTACATGCAAAGGAATTCCCACTATCGATGATAACAAGAAAAGGAATTTTGTTCACTCAACACTGTGTATGGAACACCATTACACATTCTTTAAAATATCTATTGGTGCTTTGGTCAATTGGAGATTGGTTCTCAAGAAAGCTAAAGGTTTAATCTCAATCAAGTTTCACTTCAACATCAAGTCAACAGGGGATGAGGAGCGAGTTTAGGCCTTTGTTCTTTGCTACATCATCAAAATAAAATGGACAATCCCCCAACCCATTATCCAAATGGAGTTAGCAACCCATCCTTTCAATATTTAATCCATTTTTGAACTTGTGTCTCTTTTTCATACACAACATTGAGGATTCGATTGTCGACCAATCTCAATATTCTTATCTTGCCTACTAGTTCCCATAGGCCATAGCCTTAACCAGTTCCTCAAAGCGTAATCATTGTTTTTTTGTGGTGCTTCATATCCTCTCTAGATGTCCATGAATATGTTCATATCACATTTGATCTAGCATGGGATGTGATAAAAGTTAAAAACTACCAAACTGATTTTCTTGGAAAGATTCTATTTTTTTACAATTTTTGGCTTATGTTTCTGATCTCCCAACCCTAATTGTTTTTTTGATAATCTCAATGTTTTTCATCAATGGATAGTGAAATGGGGGGGGGGGGGGNGAAATGGGGGGGGGGGGGATTCATGGGAAAAAATGAAAATTCTTCAAAAAATCAAGAAAATATTCAAAATTTCCAGCAAATACTTGACATACCTCATAAATATAGGTATGCCTTATTACGTATAAAGGTCAACAAGTCATGGGATGCATAAGACATGCCAAAAATTGGGCAATAGAATCCTCAAAGTTTTTGGGGACCTCCCCAATGTCCTGCCCATTGGGGATGTCCCCATCATGTACCCTTGTCCCAAGGGAAAAGGAATTCAAAGGACAAGTCCCACATGTGCAGGAGTGTGTCCTCACACAACATTGGTGGTATATTTCAAATATTTGTAATAGGGAACATGTGTTTAATATAACAATATATAATTAGTTTTTAGTATCCGTTAAGCTATATATAATCCTACTTCCCCATCGATGTTGTTTAGGAAACAAGTTAGGACTTTATTTGTGTAAATAAGGGTTCACACCTCTCTTTGTATAAATTTCTATCTATAAACAAAATACTACTTTTCCTTTCTCAAAAGGAAAAAACAAGGAGAACTCTTCCTCCAAATTTTATGAATCATAATTTCATTACATATCTTTTATGATTTAGGGGGATTTTCATGATAACCTTTCATTGCAAATGATTCTTACCTTTCTTCAATTATTTGAGCTTCATTTGTGCTATTTGAGCTTAGATTCAACAAATTTCTACTAGTATTTCCAATCCATATATGCATTTGCAATGTTAGTGTGCCAAATTTCATTCCAATACTGATTACACCTACCTTATTAGTCTATAGTTTCCAAAGGTAAAACCTTGTGTCAAATTTTGATTAGAAGCAATAAATGAATCCCTAGAAAAAAAGGATAATATAGAAATTCCTAAGGAGTGGAAAATAAAGTTGTGAGTCCCTAGAAAACAAGGGTAATGTATAGAAATGTCTAAGGGGCGGAAAATAAAATTGTGAATCCCTTAAAAACAAGGACAATACACAGATATTCCTAGTGAGGGAAAGTAAAATGCTCAGAGAAGTAACATTGTTGTAATCTAGGGAAAACTAGGGGAGTGTTACCAGTAGTTAAATACATAAGAAAGAATAGATTCACATATACAAACATATAGAAAAGACATACACAAAGTAGTGGAAGCCCAAAGATCAACCTTTATTAGATAGGTGATTCAATACAACACAATATCTCTTTTCTCTGATACATACTTTTCTATTTATACCTACATATTCAGTTACCAGGATGTTGTAACTACTTAAATGCCTAGGTAGGTCGGTTAATAGAACTCTCGTTTGAATTATACTTTCAACTTTGACAATCGACCGACTAACTCTTAGTCGATTGTCAGGTCTAGTCGAAAAAGTAGACTAGCCCTTACAACATCTCCCCCCACCTCAATTACTTGCTCATCCTGAGCAAGAGGGGAGTAAAACAAAATTTTCTTTTACATTTATTGTTTACAAATAGAAATGATATAAAGAGAGAAAGAAGAGGAAATATAGCCAAAATTTTCTTATACTTTAAGATGTTATGTATCTTTGTCCGATAGTCCTTTAGTATCTCTTTTCGCTTCCTTGGATGCCTGAACTTGACATCATCCCTGATTTTGATTACACAATCATCTTTTCTTCCCACAGACATATGTTACTTGAAACGATCTTTTGGCATTTTCTTTCCATGCTTTTTCCAAGTAACCTAAACTAGACTATGACTTTCAATCTTAGTGATGCTTTGCGAGTACTCCCCTCATCTCGAGAATTAAGTGGGTGAAACTGCAGGGGGGCACTCATTCCTTCACGTGAGGGTGAATCTCTTCTTTCAATGTTTGTAACCACAATGGTTGAAAAACTTCTACATTCTGAGGGTCTGGTTCCATAGAGTCATCATATGCTATGCTCATTAGTCCCATGGTCGATGTTTACAAACTTACTATGTGTAGAATGGTTTTTTTTTCTTTCCTCTAGTTCTGATATATAGAGTCCAGTTTCATGATCTTGAATGAAACTGAAAGGGTAGAAGGATGCTTCACATATGACTTAATCTTCAAGGATATTGGGTTTGCATAAAATTGCACAAATAATGATGGACGTTTTCCTTTTCTACCAAGTTGACTATTGTTGATATGATATTCACTGCATTGTTGTATACTAACTAAATATTTACGGTCTTAAAGAGTGATACTATTTGTCCTCACCCAATGATTTGTGGATGTACATGTATTAAACATGACTGTCGAAGGGCTGGCATAATCGTATGAGGAGACATTTATGTTGATAATTAACTAGCATTCCTATGAGGCCTATCGAGTGTACAAAGTGTTGGCTTCCAATTGATTGTTGTATGTGTTGAGTATATATGAAGTTATATTAGTGGTTGTTGGCGCAGGCCTATTTTTGGAGAAAGACCTATTTTTGGAAGAGACAGTCTATTTTTGGAGTGCGTGCCTTAGGAGGCAAGAAGTCAACATGCATAAAAAGAAGGAAAAGAAGCATGCAAAGGGAAAAGCAATGTGGTGTGCATGCAGATAGGCATCACCATGTTAGGTTTAGGGTTTTTGACAATATTGTAATGGCTATAAGCCAATAGAGTAGTATAAATAAAGACCTAGGAGGTCTAGGTTGAGTTCGATTGATTATTATGAGTTCATGAGTTGTTGATTATTGTGAAGTCAGTTTTTATTGTGGTCGAGTAGAATAAGTTAGTTTTTGAGGGTTAGTCCATAGGATGTAGAGCCTGGTGTGATCTAGTCAGCCTCTTAGAAGGTACTTACCCTCATTTTGATTGTAATATTTAAAATGTAATGCACACAACGAAGATTTTGTAGTAGAATGAATAAAAGAGTAGAAGAGCCATATTTTTGTGGATGTAGCCCGAGGAGGGGTGAACCACGGTAAAATATTTTGTTTTATGTGTTATAAATTATTTATTTTACTATTCTTTTAATCATTAGTTAAAGAATGAATGGTTAAATCTAATTATAACAACATGCATGCATAGTTTAATGCTGAATGAATCCTAGAATTAGATGAATGAATGATGATGTTGATGCATGAGGAAAATAATCCCAAAATAGTCCCCACTCCTTCCTAGACTACAAACACTTGAGTATTTCAGTCCCCCATAAGGCTATCTCAGGTGAGACTATGATGTGCACTTTATGCGCAGTGTTGCCTTCTAGTTTACTAGGAGGGATGATAGTTTTAAGGGTTTTGTTGGAAACCTATCTGAGAAAAAAACCTGGGTCAGCCCAAGTAGCCAAAAAATGGTTTTGTTGTTGGCTGGAACTACACAGGATTGAGTGGATGGGATCTGTGAAAGAAAACCATGGAGGATGAAAGCATATAAGGGAATGTTCAGGCCATGGAATCAAACAAAGTCGTAGATTGAAAATGGTTGAGGACAAAGGAACTTGAGTTTGCGTAGAAGGACAACAAAAAACCTAATATTACACCACACAAATATCTTGACAAATACATGTTTAGTGACTTGCACGAGGTGTGTTTCTGTGATTTTCCACATCTATTGTAGTAGTGGCTATTGAGGTTAAAGGAAAACCATCCTACGAATCAGATTAGACAGCTAGAGTGTCACCCTGTGGAGATCATACAATTACAACAAGTCAATAATAAATTTACACACGCAGTAGATTTTTTGTTAGACAATATTATTGCAGGGTTTATCACTAAGTTTGTGATTGATATTTCAAATTCCTACACTGCTACAAAGAAGGATTTTATGAGAGGACCTAGAGGTAGGTACATCATATCACTTTATACTTCAATCAAGGTTTTATTGTATGACAAAGGTGTGATGACTATGGAGTCAGACAACTAAACTTCCCTGCGCACACGGGGGAAGAGGGGAAGCACTGATAGGAGGTTGAGATATGGATAGGGATATGGATAAGGGGAAGAATAAGGAGGCCATGGACATAATCATGATGCAATAGGACCAAATAAATAATATAATGGCAAAAGATAGAAAGACATGCAACAAAAGACCTTACCAATATAAGATGAACAACAAAAAGAGGGTCATAGATGATAGAGAGGGATTGAAGAGTGATAAAGAAGAGGTAAAGGATCTTTGGGTTGTGGATTAGATTGAAAAAATCGTATGTGAAACATATGAAAGGAAAACAAGAGGTCTAGGGTCCGGAAAAAAAGTCAAAACTCTAGTCTAGATCATTGTTAGTGTGGAACCTACAATCCCATGTGCGACTAATACACATGAAACAACACCAACGTTTATACAACTGAATTTTAGTGGAATGGGAGAAATAGGTTAGGGTTCCAATCAAGGAAAACCAACTAGGGGAGTAATTTAAGTAAGTAACAATCAATTATCTACACCACACGGAGGTAGTAGTTCAACATAGTTCAAAATGGCAGGACTAGATTCCACCGTCAGATTACCAGAATTTCGGGGAGAGGTGTTTCGGAACCCTGAAAATCATCTATTTATCTGTGAAAAGATCTGGTAAGAAAAGCATATCATAGATGAGGATACAAAAATTGCATAGTTATCTATCATACTTAGATATCATGCATTGGATTGGTACATGAGCCTAGATGTAAACAGTCCACAAGGAGTACAAAATACTATCGTAGAGGTAAAAATTTTATTGGAAAATGAGTTTCAGAAGCCAAGATCAGAAGACTAGTACATGAATGAAATGATATGAATCAGGAAGAAACCAGGTGATTCTGTCTGGGATATTTATCAAAGGTTCAAACATATGAAAGGTAAGTTGAAGTATTCTATTATTGACATGCAACATATGAAGTTATTTTTGAACTCACTATTACTACACTTGAAGTATCCTTTGAGACAACACAAGTTCCAAAATTAGGAAGAGGCTCTGCAAGCAACCCTACAGCTGGAAGAAAACCAACATCAACAAACATATCCAACATTAAAGGAGTTGAAGGAGGATTTGAAGAATACAACGTTTCATTTGAACCAGAACAAGGGGAAAGGGAATAGAGAAGTTGTTTGGTGCACATTATGGAGGACAGAAGGACATCATAAGAATGAATGTCCAATTTTTTTTTAGTACTTGGAAGTAGGGGTTCCAAACCCCTTGTCAATAGGAGGAACATGGTGTGATATTTGTAAGACACATGAGAATGATCCATATCATTGTCCAATGATGTAGAAGTATAAGACAGTACCAAAAAGTTCATACTGTAATTTTTTCAAATCAGTGGGTCACGATGATAAGGAACATAGAATGATGGAAATGATGAGATAAATAACTTCAAACACTTATAGGGTGCAAGCAGAGATGATGAAAGGGAAATTTGAACCACAATTCAATAATGTGCCACCACCATTCAACTTCGCACAACCATGGTACAACAATGTGCAACCACAGTATAACCACGCGCAGTATAACCAGGTACCCCAATACAATGCATCGTGAGGAAATAGAGGTGGATTTAGAGGTGGAGGCCGAGGCATAGGAGGATTTGGACGAGGAATATGGTCATTAGTAGTCCACAACTACCAACAACTGGGACATTATGCAAGGTATTTTCCACTTCCACCTACAACATGCATGTATTGTCATGCAACAGACCATGACACAGAAGACTGCCCAACACTCTTGGGAAAGATTCAGGAAAAAATGAACCAAAACAACTACAATGTCTAGTGGATTTCTTCAGAATCCAGGGATGATGGGAAAAACATCAATATAGTTACTCGAGGAGGAGCCAAGAATGAAGCTGATGAAAAAAAACAAGATCCATCTCAACACCAATGGGTAAAGAAGAATACTGAGCCACAAAAGCAATTTGATGCATGGAAATAAAATGAAATATACAAGGAGGCTAGATAGGAGATTTTCAAGGATAACATTACATCTACATCGATTTCACAACAAACCCAGGATCCACCAATGTATGAGATGGCATATTCAATGGATCACACCATAAAAGGACAACCTTTAGAGAAAGTAAGTACCATAAATACTTTTCTGCAATCCTATGTTAAGTTATTGAATGATCCATCATCCATTAAGGTATTACATAATTTTCTAGAAAGATGCAACAAAAAAGTGGAAGGGAAGTTAGAGTAGAAAACAATCAATCACCTCCATACAAGAAGAAGAACAAGTAGGGAATTATGCTAAATTCCAACACTGGGGATTTCAACATGGGAGATATCATACTTGATTTAGGCTCTGAAGTAAACTTCTTTCCTAAGAATACATGGAAGTGGATGGGGGAACCCACATTAGGATATTCACCTGTTTAGTTGAAATTAACAAATCATCATGGAGTGTTACCAATTGAAAGACTTAAAGGTGTGAGAATAGACTTGGATGGAATGCACATTGTATCATATTTCAAAGTGATAGAGATAGTAGATGGGACAATACCCTACCCAACATTACCTGGATTGGATTGGGAATTGGATAACCAGGTTGTAATCAAACTAAAGACAAGGACAATGACTTTTTAATAAGGTGAATATAGAGTTATTGTGCCATTGGATCCTTCAGAAGGATAAAGGTTTGTACACATGACCTGCTTGGATTTGGAAGAAATAAATCAGTTATATAGAACCACTGTGCGAGAAGAAGATTATGTCAACCTAATTGTAGATGGGGTACTCATCTACAGAAGTATTACATAGTTTTCTTCGGAATTAGACACAGGTTTGAAGAACTAGAAGCAGAGACTACATGAAGTATACACAAATATGTGCACAAGAATAAACTGTGTATTAAGGTGGGTTGGTACAGATATAAGGGAACCTCCCAGTTTTCATGGGTTGAACGACTTAGAGGAATTATTAACAAACTATGAGGAGTAAGTTTTGGAAAATCAGAGGTTGTTATCTTTGGATATTCCACTCAAGGAAACACCTGTGATATGGTGGGGCACACATAAGGAAAAAATTAAGGATTGGTATCAATGTAAAAGGTTACTGTGCATTATATTTGGTACATAACAAGGGAGAAAGGCACTGCAAAATTATGATGGGTGAGGAAGACCAATTGAGCACCTAGAGAAATGTAGAACACAATGGAGGATGACACCACCAAAAGAATGGCCTGATCACTTTATTCATACATTGGAAGGTGTTAGCATTGGAATTCACCTCTGGATTGTTGTAGTGGTAAGCCCAATACCCATCAGTTTGTATGTCGCAATGAATAAATTTAAGGGGGTCTAATGGATGCAAACTCAGGATTATATCGCTTTAACTCATAAAATTGGGTTGGTATGCATGAGCAGGTGAGGTATTAATCCAAATTCATCTAGTAAGTTTGGTATAGTGGTGAGTAGTAAGGAAGAACATTGAGAAAGGTATGAAGGTCTGCTATGGACGTTCGGTCTTCCAGCAGCCAAAGGAGAGAAAAACTCAGGAGACAAGATCCTCTTGTCTCAGAACTTCAAGAAACTGAAAACATCACAACAACACTGCAATCAAACATACATTACAATACCATCACAACAACTCGACTGGATCATCCATGCCCGATAATTCAGTATCAGAGGCAAAGAGATGGGCAAGAAGGCTGACTGTTATTAAATAATAAGTCTCAAAATTCCATCCATAACTAGAAAACTAGAGGCTTTACTAAAACATTACAATCGAGAGCTTATCTCTACCATCGACACCTACAAAAATATGAGAAAGACTCCTATATACTCAAAGAAAAACCACAGAAGCGTGCTTGAGTCTTTGCATTGAAATAATTACGTTTGCATGCTTCCTGGCAGACTGTGCATGCAGTCTCCTGTTTGATGTGAGCTTTAGTCAGATGCAATCGAGCTTTAGAACAAACCTGCAGATGATCTGACTAACTAACAGTACTTTCTCAGGCCTTCTATTTATGGTGGAAATGATGTTCAACCACCACCACCTACTTCAATAATTGCTTCATCAAGATTAGGAAGGCCCAAGTCAACTCTGCACTTGTAGGACATGGCATCCTCTGCATTCTTCCATCTGGATATGCTTTGGGAGTTCACGGTGAGGCTAGCAGGTAAAATTGGATGAGGACATGGCGGGGTGATTGGTGCGATCGACATGGAATAATGGACGAGAGGTGGCCATGTGGATAGACATGGCTAAGAAGCAGAAACTGAAAAGAGGTTGAGATGGTAGAGAGAAAGGGGCAACAGTAAAGGTGGAGGCGACGTGGGAGGCAGATGGAGGGATGTGAGAGGTGAAAGTGAAAAGGATATATGACGTGGAGGTGAGTGGAAGACACATGGTGGAAGGTAATAGGGCAAGGTACGAAGGTGGGATAGTGAGTGGAGGACATGTGTGCGGTAGTGAAACGTGGAGGGGGAGTGGGAGATGTGACAGGGAGAGGAGACAGGAAAAGTGGGGGACAGGTGTCGGAGGAAGAAACGATGGTAAATGAGGGTGGTAAGCGGTCTAATCGGAGGGTGGGTGAAGGTGGTAAGAGGTTTATAGAAGGGGAGGGGGGGGGGCGAGTTAAAGAGGAAGTGCCACGATAGTGGGGGACCCGTAATAAAAAACCACCAAATTATTTCCTAAGAATACATGGAAGTGGATGGGGGAACCCACATTAGGATATTCACCTGTTCAGTTGAAATTAACAAATCATCATGGAGTGTTACCAATTGAAAGACTTAAAGGTGTGAGAATAGACTTGTATGGAATGCACATTGTATCATATTTCAAAGTGATAGAGATAGTAGATGGGACAATACTCTACCCAACATTACCTGGATTGGATTGGGAATTGGATAACCAGGTTGTAATCAAACTAAAGATAAGGAAAATGACTTTTGAATAAGGTGAATATAGAGTTATTGTGCCATTGGATCCTTTAGAAGGATAAAGGTTTGTACACATGACCTGCTTGGATTTGGAAGAGATAAATCAGTTATATAGAACCACTATGCGAGAAGAAGATTATGTCAACCTAACTGTAGATGGGGTACTCATCTACAAAAGTATTACATAGTTTTCTTCAGAATTAGACACAGGTTTGAAGAACTAGAAGAAGAGACTACATGAAGTATACACAAATATGTGCACAAGAATAAACTGTGTATTAAGGTGGGTTGGTACAGATATAAGGGAACCTCCCAGTTTTCATGGGTTGAACGACATAGAGGAATTATTAACAAACTATGAGGAGTAAGTTTTGGAAAATCAGAGGTTGTTATCTTTGGATATTCCACTCAAGGAAACACCTGTGAGATGGTGGGGCACGCATAAGGAAAAAATTAAGGATTGGTATCAATGTAAAAGGTTACTGTGCATTAGATTTGGCACATAACAAGGGAGAAAGGCACTGCAAAATTATGATGGGTGAGGAAGACCAATTGAGCACCTAGAGAAATGTAGAACACAATGGAGGATGACACCAACAGAAGAATGGCCTGATCACTTTATTCATACATTGGAAGGTGTTAGCATTGGAATTCACCTCTGGATTGTTACAGTGGTAAGCCCAATACCCATCAGTTTGTATGTCACAATGAATAAATTTAAGGGGGTCAAATGGATGTAAACTCAGGATTATATCGCTTTAACTCATAAAATTGGGTTGGTATGCATGAGCAGGTGAGGTCTTAATCCAACTTCATCCAGTAAGTTTGGTATAATGGTGAGTAGTAAGGAAGAACATTGAGAAAGGTATGAAGGTTTGCTATGGACGTTCGGTCTTCCAGCAACCAAAGGAGAGAAAAACTCAGAAGACAAGATCCTCTTGTCTCAGAACTTCAAGAAACTGAAAACATCACAACAACACTGCAATCAAACATACATTACAATACCATCACAACAACTCGACTGGATCATCCATGCCTGAGAATTCAGTATCAGAGGCAAAGAGATGGGCAAGAAGGCTGACTATTATTAAACAATAAGTCTCAAAATTCCATCCATAACTAGAAAACTAGAGGCTTTACTAAAACATTACAATTGAGAGCTTATCTCTACCATAGACACTTACAAAAATATGAGAAAGACTTCTATATACTCAAAGAAAAACCACAGAAGCATGCTTGAGTCTTTGCATTGAAATAATTACGTCTGCATGCTTCCTGGCAGACTGTGCATGCAGTCTCCTGTCAGATGTGAGCTTTAGTCAGATGTAATCGAGCTTTAGAATGAACTTGCAGATGATCCGACTAAGTGACAGTACTTTCTCAGGCCTTTTGTTTATGATGGAAACGATGTTCAACCACCACCACCTACTTCAATAATTGCTTCATCAATATCAGGAAGGCCCAAGTCAACTCTACACTTGTAGGACATGGCATCCTCTGCATTCTTCCATCTGGATATGCTTTGGGAGTTCACGGTGAGGCTAGAAGGTAAACTTGGATGAGGACATGGCAGGGTGATTGGCGCGATTGACATGGAGTAATGGACAAGAGGTGGCCATGTGGATAGACATGGTTAAGAAGTGGAAACTGAAAAGAGGTTGAGATGGCAGAGAGAAAGGGGCAACAGTAAAGGTGGAGGCGACGTGGGAGGCAGATGAAGGGATGTGAGAGGCAAAAGTGAAAAGGATATACGATGTGGAGGTGAGTGGAAGACACATGGTGGAAGATAATAGGGCGAGGTACGAAGGTGGGATAGTGAGTGGAGGACAGGTGTGCGGTAGTGAAACGTGGAGGGGGAGAGGGAGATGTGACAGGGAGAGGAGAGAGGCAAAGTGGGGGACAGGTGTTGGAGGAAGAAACGATGGTAAATGAGGGTGGTAAGCGGTCTAATCGAAGGGAGGGGGAAGGTGGTAAGAGGTTTATAGAAGGGGGGGGGGGTGGGGCGAGTTAAAGAGGAAGTGCCACGATAGTGGGGGACTCATAATAAAAAACCACCAACTTGGACCCCCCCCCACTTGTTAAAGGTAGAACATCGGGTGGGGGGGTTCGATATGGAACCTGTGCTGTAGATCTAAGCATGAATATCTTAGCTACCTAGATATAAGGGCACCTTAGCACATCGTGCCCAGCCATAGAAACTTTGGATTAGTGTGTTTTTAGCCCACTTCTTCTCATTTTTTCGCCATGGTGTTTTTTCCTAAGGGAAAAAACTGTTAGAAAAACTTGACCGCGGAGAAATAAAATAAAAAAAATGCAGAAATAAAACACAGAAGATACACAATACAAGAGAGACACATATTTATGTGGTTCACCCAGTGTGGGCTACGTCCACTAGAGAAATTTCTATGTCCTTTCTTTATTATTATCCATCAAAATGAAGGGATTCAACCTACAACAAAATCTGCTGTAACTTCCTCTTCTTTCTCTCACAGTCTCATCTCTCAAAATACAATACTCGCCAACCTACATAGCCACAATACATTTCCCTCATAAAAGAGGGTTTCCTTCTAGAGAAAAAAACCCTAACATAATCTCTATCATTAGATCTGCGACCTTATCATGAACGGTCCAGATTTACAATGAAATTACAATATACTTTTACAAGGCAATTTTTGCTTCTGGGGCTTTGCCCCCAAACCCCCGCTGGGGGCCCGCTTGCCCCCAGACCCACCAACCGAGGGGATAGGCCCCCCGGACCCTGCAGAGGGGGTAACCCCCCTCTGCACTCCCCCGCATGGAAGAGTGCACATACTTCTGGGGTGTAAATACTCCATGGGGCATAAACACGGCTGAAAGTAAAAGACCTCTAAATCAGGAAGATAATCAGGCTCCACAACCAATAATATCCCACTTGGAGACTGATCTCAACAACTCCACCACTTCTGTATATGCTGGACTCTGAACCTTCTTGGACCTGGCAAATTTCTCATGTTCATCTTCATTCTTGAAGACCAACTGAAACTAAGCAAGAAATCAGTTTCTCCCTAGTTACTCCCTTTGTTAACATGTCTGCAGGATTCTAGCTAGTGTGTATCTTTTCCATCTTCAATTATTCATCTTCCAAGGTGGATCGTATGAAGTGGTACCTCAACTGTATATGCTTAGTCTTTGAATGGAAGGATGATTTATTTGTAAGGTGAATGTCACTTTGACTGTCACAGTACAACCTGTTGTTCTCATGCTTCTTTCCCAATTCCACCATAAAACTTTGTAACCAAATAATCTCTTTACTAGCCTCTGTAGCAACAACATACTCTGCCTCTGTTGTTGAAAGTGCAACAACCTTTTGCAGTTTCGAAATCCAACTTACTGTTGTTCCACCTATAGTAAAAACATACCCTGTGGTGCTCCTCCTGCTGTCTTTATCACCTACCATATCTGAATCAACATATCCCTGTAGAAAAGTGTCTGAACCTCCAAAACATAATGCATGTGTAGTAGTACCTCTCAAATACCCGAGAATCGACTTTACTGCCTCCCAATGTTCTTTACCTGGATTTTTCATATACCTGCTCACAACTCCCACTGCATGTGCAATATTTTGTCTTCTGCAAACCATTGCATACATCAAGCTGCCAACTACTGATGAATATGGGACCCTGGACATGTATTCTATCTCCTCCTGTGTCTTGGGACACATTTCCTTAGTTAATTTGAAATGGCTGGCCAAAGGTGTACTAACTGGTTTTGCATTCTGCATTCTAAACCTCTCCAACACCTTCTCTGTGTACTCACCCTGAGACAATGTTAGTTTGCGATTTTTCCTGTCTCTTATTATTCTCATACCAAGGATTTTCTTTGCAGCACCCAAATCCTTCATCACAAATGAATTGGCTAATTTCTTCTTGAGCACATTTATATCCTGCATATTAGACCCTACTACAAGAATGTCATCTACATACAATAGCAAGATAATATAGCTTCCATTTTCTAGCCTTTTAAAATAAACACAGTGATCAAAATGACATCTATTATAACCCTGTTCTATCTTAAACTTGTCAAACTTCATATACCACTACCTTGGAGCTTGCTTTAGGCCATATAAGCTCTTCTTCAACCTACATACCAAATTCTCCTTCCCTTTGACCTCATACCCCTGTGGCTGCTGCATATAAATGTCTTCCTCCAATTCCCCATGGAGAAAAGTTGCTTTTACATCTAACTGTTCAAGATGCAAGTCTTCTACTTTCACAATACTTAAAATAGTCCTAATTGAAGTCATTTTAACAACAAGAGAAAATATTTCATCAAAATCTATACCTTTCTTTTGTGCAAACCCCTTTACAACAAGTCTAGCCTTGTACCTCTTTTCTCCTCCATCTTATTCCTTCAACTTGTAAACCCATTTATT
>ML816245.1:0-15538 GCA_009831015.1 Picea engelmannii | reverse complement strand
CTGCACCTTAGATCTGAGCGTGCAGATCTCATCCATCCAGATCTATGCGCATCTTATCACATTGCGCCCGGGCATAAAAACTTAGGATAAGTGGGTTTTTAGCCGACTTGTTGTCATTTTTTCACCATGGTGTTTTTTCCTAAGGAAAAAAACACCCATTAAAAACATTGTGATAACAGAAGGTATCTCAGGGAACTGGTACATAGACTAGGAGATGCACAAAGTCACTACAGAATAGACAGTATTACAGTAGAATTTTGTGGTAACCTTCTCATTTGAGCATGAGAACCCCAACATTGATTCATCTCTGAAGCTGATATGAGGAGTGATATTTTTTTATTAACTAGAGGTTGAAACTATAATAGAATATCAACAATAGAACATACAGATAGTCAAAGAGTTACTCTCATGTTATCATGTCAAAGAGGAAGCACCATATGAAGATGATCCATGCAACACTCAGATCACATAGATTGAAGGAGAGAGAGAGGTGGAAGGTCCATATTTGGAGTCAGAGAAATTTGTTGCACCAGTCAAAGTCAAGAAAGTCAACATTGGGACATAAGAAAATCCTAAAATGGAAAGCATTGGAGACTACTAGGATGAGTAGAAACTAGAAAGGATAACAAAGTTACTGTGTGAATAAAATGACCTATTTCCAACAACCTTTATAGATATGAAGGGAATAACATGTGATTTAGGTGAGATGAAGATGCCCATAAAACCATATTCTAGACCTGTCAGACAAAGAGCTTACAGGATGAATCCAATGTATAAGTAAAAAGTGAAAGCATAAATTGACTGAATGTTGGAAGCTGGTATCATAAACTAGTGGAAGAATTTGAATGGATCAGTCCCATGGTAGTCCAGGAAAAGAGGCAAGGAGGGATAAAGATTTTTGTAGATTTGAGGAAATTAAATGATTCTTTCTTACATGATACTTTTCCTATGCATTCTATAGATGAGGTCTTGGAGAATGTTGGAGGCCAATAAGCATATTAATTCATAGACATATTCTCAGGTTACCATCAGATCAAAATAGCTCTAGAGGATAGGTATAAGACTACCTTTGCTATAGAATGGAGATCCTACCAATATATAGTCATGCCCTTTGGATTGAAGAATGCATCAACCATATTTTCAAGGGTGGTCATAGCTGATTTTAAGGAGTTCATACATCCATTTTTAGAAGTATATATAGATGAATAGATTGTCTTTAGTCTTTTAAAATGTCATGTAGAATTTCTAAGACTAATGTTGGAAAGATGTAGGCAATGTCATATATCATTAAATATCAAGAAATGCATGTTTGGAACACCTTTTGGGATATCGTTGGGACATATAGTGTGCAAACAAGTTTTATTGGTTGAACCTGCTAATATTGTTGTCATTTTTAACTTACCACCACCAAAGTCAGTGTGCTAGTTAATATCTACATTGGGACATACAAGCTACTACATGAATTTTATAAAGGGGTATGCATAAATTACTGCACCGATGGAAAATATGTTGAAGAAGGACACCAGATTTCTGTGGAATGAGGATTTTCAGTAGGGATTGGATACTTTAAAGGAGAATATGGTGAAAAAAACTATATTAGTGTTTCCAGATTGGGAAAATACATTTCATGTGCATGTATATGCATCAACAATAAAACTTGGAGCAATTATAGCGCAACTAGGAGCAAGGGACTTAGATCATCCTATAACCTTTGCAAGTAGGAAGTTATCAAAATCTGAGAAGAATTACAACACCATAGAAAGGGAAGGCTTAGTGATGGTATATGCACTTCATAAATTCAAACATTACTTATTGGGAAAGCATTTGAAAATGTTCACAAATCATTCTTCCCTCAAATATCTAGTCAACAAGCCAGTGTTAGGGGGGAGGATCTATAGATGGTTGTTATTATTCCAGGAATTTGATTTTGAAGTAACAGTCAAACTAGGGAAGATAAATGCAGGACCTGATCACTTGTCAAGGGTAACCAATGGAGAAGAACCTACTAACTTGGAATACAACTTCCTCGATGAAAAAATATTTTCACTACAGGTAGCTGAGGAATACTTCATTGATGTCATTGAATTCTTAATTACATGAGTTATGCCAAAGGAGATTAGTACTACACAGAAGAAAAATCTAGTAGTCAGAGTTGCAGACTATCAACTTATTGCAGGTCATTTATACAAGATGGGCATAGAAAACATCTTGAGAAGGTTTGTATTGGAACATGAGTAGCCCATGGTTTTAACAGAAGCTCACAAAGTTATAGCTAGAGGACACTATGTAGGAAAATATACCCCGTAGAAGGTATTGCATGCATGTTTATGGCACCCAACAATTCATAAATATGCCAAAGAATAATTGTAGAACTGTGATGTCAGTTAGAGGGTTGGAAAACCCAACATGAGGGATGAGAATCCCCTAAGACCACAAGTAACTCTTCATGTATTTGACAAATGGGAAATTGATTTTTTCAGACCGATCAATCCACCAACAAGAAGGTCATGAGCTACATATATCATTACTATGATAGAATACTTAACCAGATGGGAAGAAGGAACACCGGTTAAGTATTGCAGCACAGAGAAAACAACACACTTCTTATTTGAGAATTTGATCACAAGATTTGGATGTCTTGGCATTTTGATGAGTGACCAAGGAACCCATTTTATTAATAGTACCATCAATGCTATGACTGAGGATTTTTAAGTCTATCACTAGAAGAATACACCATATCATCCCCAGGAAAATGGGACAGTAGAAGCTTTCAAAATGATTTTGGAAAATGATTTGACTAAGATTTGCAATGTTAACATGGATGATTGGGGTTTGAAAATACCAACAGTACTATGGGCATACAAGACTACATGCAATAATTTGACAGGGCATACAACATTCAAATTGGTGTATGGACAAGAATCAGTGGTGCCATTATAATTTTTGGTATCGAGTTTGTGAGTAGCAACAATTACCAATATGACAGAGAGCGGCGTTGTGGAAGAAATATTAAGTCAACTATTGGAAATGGAAGAAGAAAATATTATGTAAGGATTTCACCAAGAGGTACAGAAAGCAAGGGACAAATCCTGGCATGACAAACACATAAAGAAGAAGATCTTTAAGGAGGGAGACCTAGTTCTTCTCTATGACAACAAATTTTCGCAACACCCAGGTAAGCTTAGAATGCATTGGCTAGGGCCATATGAAGTAAGGAATGTCGCAGATGGAGGATCTGTGCAGCTAAAGGACTTGGGAGGAACATAACTGAAAGGAATGGTGAATGGTAGTCGACTGAAAATGTATAGGGACAATCAACCTACTATCTCTCAATAGTCACATCGCAGTAAAGAAGCCATGTATATAGTTTACTATAGTATATATTAGGAGAGAAAAAAATATAAAGAGACAATAAAAAGGAGGAAAATAATAAAAAGGAATACAAAATCAAAAAAAGAAGAAAAAGGAATACAAAATCAAAAAAAGAAGAAAAATACAAAATGAGGAGGAAGTTGGTTGAACGACAGGAATGCACAACAACTAATGAGACAAAATGGAAAGACAACACACAGGAAAAATTGGACATGACGTAAATGCACGGAAAAAGTGAAAAATACGGCCAAAACATTTATGATCAGGTCTATAAAGTGTGGAAAGAACATGTTAGCTCGACACTTAGCAATTTTTTATCACAAAGCGAGCTAGAAGCATGTGACCTAGGCATAATTGTGTGAAGAAGAGATCAATTTTCCAACCTGCATAAAACATGACACCTCAAAAGTTTATCCTTCCATGGAAATACGTTTGGGTTACTCAATAGTTCCAAAGAAGAAAGGAAAGGATGGTGGAACCCGAGAATGTCATATAATTGGAAGATGTCACTACCTCGGAAACATAGGCACTCAGCCCAACGAGGGTTGAGGAGGAAACCTCGACAAAAACATAAGGGGAAGTGGGGTGGAGCTCAGGAAATCAAAATGGCAGTACAAACCCTAATGTAGAAGCACCTGTCGATCCCAAGGGAAGGAAGGAGAAACAACATGGGCATGGCACAAAGGAAGTGTTAGTCAAAGATATTACCAACCATTCGGATTCTGAGGAAGAGGAGGAAGATACGACCCAAAAAATAGTGGAGGGCCATCCAACAGTCGACCAGAAAATAAAAAACACAAGAAACAACTGAAATAACACTCCACCACATCCCTGATGTCGTGGTCATTGTGGAGGACATGCTTGGGAAGGTTCCCAAATTAAGGTACTCAGACCGCGACGAGGAAACATTGTGAGACCTAGCTGAGGAAGATTACTTAGAGGAAATAGGAGAAATTGGACCCCTAGCCAGACTTATCACGGATCTCGCGCAGTGGATAACACGACTCTATAACTCCAGGATCATGAACCTCCTAGACATACCGCACTTCAGGTGTGGTAAGAATATGGGGTTGTGAATTAATAAATTTCTATATGTGGTACATGGAGGCATTCTTTGGATGCATAGATCAGTCCAAATTGATGTGGAATTGATCACCAAAAATACAGGGTTTCCCACAATTGGCGCACAACATGAAGAGTACCTAGACAAAAAAGCACACGAGAAAGATTTTGCTGAGAGAGTCAAGGCGCAGTTTGGTACCAATAGAGGGAACATGGGAATTGTTCTTAGAGACATCCACTGCTATTGGATAAATCGATAGGTGCGGATACTAACTGATCTCCCTAGATCCACCTAGATCTAGAACAAAACAGACCAGAACATGACGCTTTCCTTAAGTTTCAAATATTGAATTTAATAATTAAAGAGGGATAGGTGACATACCATTTAAATGCCGCTTCCTCTCGCAATCGCCATCCTAGCTCTGTTCCAACACTCATACAATGATGAACCTGCAAAAGAATGCAACCAACCAAAGTGACAGTAATAGCATAACCTCAATATAAACCTATGTATGTGATCAAGGAATCATACAATAAAACACAACAAGCTTTATAGGAAAGAATCATATTACTGGATCATATTAAATGTGAAAGAGAGATTACAACCATGGACTTGATGTCGTAAGGTCCCTTCCAACTGTCCTTGATTCCCCACACACTTCCACTCCAATAATTCTGAGAGCATAGATATGATAATATTCACAATCTATCTTGACAAAATGGCTCATCTAGCCAAGCAAACAATCTCCAAAGCTCAATCCAATCCAAGCTGCAAAATCGAAAGCTAACCTTCTCCATGAGAGCTCCTCTCCTTTTATAAGTTCAAGAGGATAAGGTGAGGATGTTACGATGGTCCCACTAAATCATGAAAGCAAGTAAGATGCAAACCATTCAGATGCCACCTCACCATGGAAGTTTCTCCTTCTAGAAGAATCGAGAAGATGCTCATTTTTCCCACGTATGAGAATTTTCGCACCCTGCCTATATAGTAACCTGCGAACACTTCACGACCTAGGTATGGTGAAGCCTGCGAAAATCAGGCATTTTCACACCCTAGATATAGTGTAACATGTGAAAATCCTCTTTAATAGGTTTTTTACAAAGGGAAATGCAACTTCTTTTCTCAGGAAAAGTTCTTCTCCCTTCTTTCCTTAAGAACTCAGGCCACTGACCCCTCTGAAGGAAACATATAGGTTTACATCATTAATGGTCATAGGGATGAAAAAAATAATGTGTAACAAAGAGCCCCCCAAAGTATGAAGTTAGAATAGAGTGATAGCTGAAATAATTTGTCGAGTGTGTGTAGGGAACAAGGAACAGTTGGTTGGAAACCTACCAACAAACAAGGAAATACAGTACAATAATATATCATCACTGAGGTAGGCATTCCCATACTCAAAATACAAATGACTCAGAGCATAAATTTCGACATGCGAAGATCAATGTCAAGTAAGATAGGTCATGGCCACCAAACATACACTGTGGATCCATCCCAATATGACTCAAATATGAACATAGCCATCAAAAAATACACTGTGGATCTATGTGTTAAAGACTCAAATTTGAACATAGCCACGTGGCATACAATGTGTATCTATGCAACAATACCAACTGAATATACTCCAACACAACCTAAATCTATCAGAAAAGATCCAGGGTCTTCATGTCCACCACTCTATAGTATGAATCTAACCATGTGAATACATGTGTCGAAGTCGAACATGGCAAAAACCACTTGATTACCGTTCATTAGTGAATACCGTTAACAAGTGTGAGAGAAATCAACATTGATGTCAATGACTCCCAAGGTACTCTAGTACAATCCAACGAATGTGAATCAATGAGTTGAGATCGAACACTCGATGGAACCTTCCAATCAGAGGTCAATAATGAAAACCCACTATCGAAAATGAGGAAACCTGCCATTGAGGCATGCAAGTTACAAGGTACCAATTGGTTTCTAAGTCTAATTCCTGGATAATGAGTTGAAGTCGACAGGAAAAGACTCATCATAGGAGGGCCTTAATGTATCCCACATCAATTACATGAAACTGGTAACAAGATTTGAAGTAGATCAGAGTAATAAGTGATTCAAAACTGACTCAGGGATGGTCGACGCAATAAAAGGATTAAGGAATACAGAAATGGCCGACACAATAGAAGGGTTTTTGGGTTGGACATCTTTTTGAACATATTGATGACACACCAACTGTCTTGGAAACACTGATTCAACAATAGGGATCACATACCAATTTGTAATATTATAAAGGAGTATGATCAAGAGACAAGTGGATTTTCCAACCTAGACACAAAGCGAGTGAAAGGGTGTCACGTTCAAAAGTGACTCTTCCACATAATACAGGTTTAGATACATTTCTTTTCCAATGTTACCCCCACCATTTCTAGCGAGTACCTCTTTATTTTTACGCAAGCTTGAGGAGGATAACATATGCTTTTAATGTAATCTCATCCTTTGGACAAGTCCCTCAGAGTATGTTTAATGAACCCTGGGAAGGAGTGGTTCAGTTCCACATGGGCCTTTCAATGTTTTTTTTTATGAGTCCAAAGAAAGAAAACTCAGGGGTTTTTCATGTTTATAGAGTCTAAAAAACACTTAAAGAGAACTCTCTCAGTTCCTTTTTTTTAAAGTAGTCTGATGAGACCAAAAAAGAGATAAAACATCACTCAACAGATGTTTTCTTCAAATACTTTAACGAGCATGAAAAGAACAAGATCCCTCAATAATCTTTCCATGTTTAGAGAATCTAAAAAGATCTTAAAGGGAACTCCAGGGGGTTCCTTTTTTGTATAACCTTTACAAGTCCAAAAAAGTGATAAAAGTATACTCGGTTACATTCTCATTGATTTATGAGCACGAGAAAGAACAAAGACTAAGCTCGGTAACTTATTCTCATGTATTTACGAGCATGAGAAAGAACAAAGACTAAGCTCGGGATTTTTTTCATTTTTACACAAGCTTTAAAACAAAATGAAACTATGGTTGGACCTGGTTTAATTTTTACACAAGCTTGAACCAGAGGAAATTATTCTTGAGGTAAGTGGTTTTATTTTTACACAAGCTTGAACCATAGAAAACTATGCTTGGACTTCCCAACGCATAACATAGGGATGGTTGTTACATAGCTCCCAGCTTTAGAAACTAGCGGCTCTAAATTTAGCATGAAGTCGAGAGGTTGAAAGCATTGCCCCTCAAGCTTCGTTTCATCCAACTGCAAAGGATAATGAAATGAAGATTCAAATACTATACGTAGGACTTGACCCAAATGGAGAGGGGGAAGTTGTTTCATTTTTTAACAAGCTTGACACATGAGAAGAACTATGCTCGTGACTCTAGGTATAATCCCAAGACCACTTTTTCATTTTTAATGAGCTTGACATAGAAACAGGAACTATGCTCGTAACTTATGTTTCATTTTTTTAATGAGGTCGCCATAGAGACACAAAACTATCCTTGTAAGTGGTTTCATTTCTTAATGAGCTTGAAATTAGAAAACCATGCTCAAAGACTTCTGTTTCATTTTTTAACAAGGTTGCCTAAGAGACGCAAAAACTATCCTCAGATGCTCTCTTCTTGATCATGGATTCCAAGAGGGCAATGCTCCGGAATGACACCATGTCAAGGGACAAAACTCAGTCATGGATTCCAAGAGATCTTCACTAAATGGAGGGAACACACTCTGGAAGGAACACATGGCGAGGGTTGCGACAGGGGTAAGGAGACCAGGCTCTAAATACCCTATCGAAAAGATAACCATGTCAACTACCGTATCTAAGTCATCGAAATTTGAATCCATGGGAGACAACACCACATAATTGACCTGTGGTGAGGGTGATACTGTCTGCATATAAGAACCATTTAGGGAGGCATTCTAGTCGGGGTCAATGAATGAAAGTTGATAAACAATCAGAACTCGTCCATCGTGAGGGAAATATATCACACAAAAAAGAGTAGACACAATAGCTTTCATGGCATAGACATAATCTCGCCCAAGGAGTAAAGAAAAATCCAAGGGGTATTGGACGACCATGACATCAATAAAGATAGTTTTCCCTCCCAAAGTTACAGGAAACTGACGAAGGGTCCCTAAAGGTTGACTGGTTCTTTTGTTAAAAGCTAACAAATTTTGCGTAACCGGGGCAAGCTAAGGACAACCCAAAGCTTGCCAAGCAAAAGAGGACAAAATGATAACAGACGCACCTTCATCTATAAACTTCTGAGGAATGTCTCGACCCCAAACTTGCACTGTAATCTAGAAAGGAATGTGAGAGGGAAGATGAGGTCCAATTAGCACACCCCAATTAAAAAGGATGGCCTCATGGCAGAGTCTATATCAATGAGAAAAACGTGGGAATTATCGGGTTTACTCTCTAGCGAGAGAGTAGGATCGACCGATGACGAGATAATATTCACCACATGGGTTGCATTCTCCAAGGGGAGAATGGGGTCAACAGGTGGAAATGGATCGATCACTTATGTGACACCCTCTAACGGGAGAGTGGGATTGACCGAGGATGGGATCATATCGACTGATTTAGTTTCACTCTCTGAGGGGAGAGCGAGATTGAATGAGGATGGTATCGGATCAGACCATATTGACGACATGATCAATCAGATTGACCGACGACGGGTCCAAAGTGATCATTCCATCAACTATAGGGGGGTTGAGAGAAAACTTACGATAAGCAGCTGGAAGTTGAGGTTGTGAAATAGTCATGTCTTCTAGTAATTTCGAGGCTTTATCCATATGAGGGAAAAGGTGAGTTAGATTACTCCCTTTTCTTAACATACATGAGAACTTGACTCTACTTTTCTTCTTCCTAACGGTATCGTGACTAGTTGAAGGGAGGTCATCAACATGTTGTTCAGAGGCTGACGACATGGGTTGGTCAGGCTGTGTATACCATACTTCTATAACCTTGGGTAGATCAAGGCAATCCTTAAGAAGATGGTTACCCTTACAAAGCCTACAAGGGTACTTGGTCTTACGGGTTGTTTGGGTGATCTTAACATCATCAACACTCCCAACACGATTAATAGTAAATGGTTGTTTTCCAACATGTTTTATAGTGGTTGGAAGTTTGGATCCTTGCTTATTTTTATTCTTCTTATTCTTCCATTTATTCTTCTTCTTATCCACCAAGTTACTAGCTTGAGATCTTTCACTCGACAAAGAAGATGAAATGGAAGAAGACCTTGCAAGTGAAGAAGGTGAAGAATATATTATTGGTGAAGACAGTGAAGGATCAACATGAGGTTTATGTTCTTGGGGGGAAGTGCTTACGACTGAATCACTTATTGCATTCAGGATTACCTGAGTAGAAAACAACCATACTAGTAATCCAATTGTGAGACCCAGAAGGCTCAAAGTAGAGATGTGAGGAGGTCCAATGTTTCCATAAGAAGGAAAAACAAAATGTTTCCCTAGAGCAGGGGTTCATTCATTGTTCATTTCAGGAACTGACACCATTAAAACAAATATCCAACCTAGAGTCTGCTAGGGAAAACAAACAACACATGCTAAAAATCTAGTAAGCAAGCAAGCAAACAAAACCTTCTCACAATGAGCTCACTAGTTGGTGATGAAGTCCAACGTTGCGAGAACAAAGTAAGAAGGGGCTAATATGGAGCAGGTGGAAAAGTTACATTGATGACCTACTTAACGGACTTACACCCTGGTCCAAGCTACCACACATAATCGTGGGTATACCCTCCAAGAAGCCTGAGTGAGTTTGGCCAATGTCGATTCTAGGTACCATGAAGACTTGCCCCTCCATAGTCACCTTGTGTAAAGACCCTAAAGAGATAGGCCACTGAGGTTACCAATCACTATAGTGATTCTTAGGGAAATAGTCGACAGTCCGATCCACGTGCAAGGGCAGGGTATCTAGGGCTTGTTTCTCTCTCCATTCTACATTTTCTTTACTTATTTTTTTTTCAATATTTGGAGCTTCTTTAATACCTAAATTTTACTATGACAGTGTCTTGTACCTAAATTTATACCTGAATTCATTGTAACTGACTTTTATTTTAGAAAATTTAGTACTTGATACTATTATTAATATACACTTATCTACTTCAACTTCGACCTAACTATTATATTTCCAGTCAATCCCTGTTGGCATAATTTTTGACAGATTTTGACAACAGGGTTCCTCCTCTCTATGTATTGTACTTGTTTAAATGTGCACCATTAATTACTTTTTGAAATGGGTGCCCCAACAAATTTAGAAGTTGAACTACGCCTATTGGTCGAATATATTCTATAACATAAGGACCAAGCCATGTTGTCTCTAACTTCTTGGTTTTTCCTTTGATTCGACTATCATATAGTAGAACTAGGTTTCCATTTTTTATCTCCTTTTTTAGATGATGATCATGCCATGCTTTTTTTGTTGTTTTTGAACTTATTGGTGGTGCATTTCTATTAATATTACTTCTTCCATCTTATTCAATTGGTAAAGACGATCATGTTTTATTATGTCTTGGTCGAATTTAGCAACAAATGCTACTCTGTCTAAGTTGGCCCAGAAGTGAAGTGGTATCACAACTTCTTGTCCATATACAAGTTTAAAGGGAGTTTTTCTAGTCAATTTCTTATAATAAGATATGTGTGCCCATAATATTGAATGAATTTTGTCATCCCAATCGTTCTTGTCGATGCTGCAGATTTTAGTGAGTCCTTTATGTATTGTATTAATGAATGCTTCAACTGCACCATTTTCTTGGGGATGATATGTCGTTGTTCTTCTTTCATCAATGAGAAACTTATTTATTAGGAATTGGATTGTCTCATTTACAAAATGTGTCCCTTGGTCACTGATTAGAGTTAGTGGACATCCAAATATTGTGACAATTTTGTCATAAATAAATTTTAATGTGACTTATATAGTGCATGTTTTGATTGGTTCTACTTATGCCCACTTAGTCACATATTCAAATGCACTGATAATATTTTTTTTTCATGTTCTCTTTTATCTATGAGGAAATGGACTGAAAATTTTGATGGTCTAGATGTCAAATGGTTGATTAGGATTGACTGATTGTAATGGAATTTCATTTTTCCACAAAGGTTGACCCATTCTTTGATAGCTATCACATTTCTTGACCTGTTCCTGATGATCTTTATGTAAAGTTGGCCACCAAAAACCTACATAAAGTATCTTCCATGCTATCATGTCATCCTGAAAGTGGCCCCCAATAGGTTTGGCATGTGCCTCGTTGATAATGTCTTTTATTTCATGTTCTAGAGAACATATCATTAATACGTCATCATGTCCCATTTTGTATAAGTATATGTTAATGATTGTGAATGGTGCTACTTTTAGAACTAATATTTTCTTTTTATTTGTTGAAATATCTTCGGGTGCTTTTCCTTCAAGAAATTTGTTATTTCTTCTATATATTTTGGTGTTTCTTTGACATGGAATAGATGTGAATTTGGAAGTTCATCCTCTATGCTAGTCAGGTCCTCCCCTATCTCAAGTTGGGACACATGATTAGGCCTGGCGTTCTTTTTCCTAGCTTGGACAATTATGTCAAACTCAAATTCTTGGAATAGTAATAACCAGCGACAATTTTTTCCTTGATGAACATGTTTATTGACTAAATATTTTAATGTGTGATGATCTGTAAAGAATGTGAATGGCTTTTCCAGTAAGTAGTGTCGGAATTTCTGCAAAGAGAATATCATTGACAAAGCTTCCCTTTCCGTGGTTGAGTAATTCCTTTCTATTTTATTCAAATTTTGGTTGGCATATGCATTTAGGTGGTCAATTATGTCACTGTATGGTTGCAATAGAACCGATCCAACAATGAAATTTGAAGCATCAACATGGACATGAAACGTTCTCAACCAGTCGAGGAATTTTAGTATGGGGGATTCGACCAACTTCTTCTTTAAAATTTAGAATAACTCCTAGAAATATTGACTCCATCTAAAATCAATTTATTTATGAGTAGCTCATCCATTGGGAAAGTGATATCTGAATAGTGGATTATAAATTTTCGATAATACCTCGTATGTCTGAGGAATATTTTAATATGTTTCTGATTTACAAGTGGCTTCAATTCAAGAATGATTTTGTTTTTTCCCATGTCAACTTTCACACCATCCTTACATACCACATGGCCTAAGAGAATGAAAATTTGTGTGGAAAACATGCACTTCTTAATATCAAGATACAATTGGATTTGTTTGCATCGCTCCAATAGTCCAATCATTGAAGTAGACAACCATTATCTTGTAGATGTATTCCCGAAATGATTTTACTACTATTATTGAAAATACTGTTGGGGCATTCTTTAGTCCAAATGACATTACCCTATAGGAGGAGTCAAATTCATAGACAAATGTCATCTTTGGTTGATATTTTTTATCTATAGGGACTTGATTGTATCCTAAAAAATCCATCTATGAATGAGTAGCATTCAAGACCTGTAACTTCATTAATTATTTTGTCGACAAATGGAGTGGGAAACAGATCCGTTAAAGTTAGTTTGTAGAGACCTATGAAGTCGATGAAAATTCTTAACTTCTTAGGGTTGTGATTCTTTGGTTGAACCACCATAGGACTTTCCCATTCAGATTTGTCAATTGGATATATAATGCCTAATGATAACATTCCTTCGATTTCATTCTAAACGATGGGATTTTATTTGTGAGATAATTTGTAAGGTCGCTTTTTAATTGGTTTTGCTCCAGGAATGAATTCAATTTTCATCTCTTCCATTTATTCTACAAGTCCTTTTAGATATTTATAGTCTCGTGCAAATACATCTTGACGTTATTTGAGTAAGTCTACTGTGACGACTATCTCCTTCTTTGTCCAATAGTCACCTACTCGTGCTATTTTTGGTCGATCGTCATTTAATATATTGAACTCTTTTGTCCTTAATTCATCATTCATCCACTCTGGTGGTTTTTCTTCTTTGATATGTCATTCCCCTTCTTCAATTTTGGTGAATCTCTCCAGGAAGTCAAGCTGATCACTTTTTTCATTTTCTTCCTTAGATATTTTTAATACCAATTTTACATGGTTTTGCATGTCTAGGTGGGTCACTTTTCCATTGAAAATTATGGTAAGGACAGGTTGTATTTTCCATATAGATTCTTCGTGTTGTCAAAATGAGGTGGAAAGAGGATGTATATCCTTCATTTTTATAGCCCAAAAATTCCCTACCTATGCATAAATGGCATTGGCCTTTTCACTTACACAATTTTCCAAATTACTGCTAAGGATCCTTCTTAAAAAACCATTTTTGGAGCATGTACGAACCCTGCTGAACTATTTCCCAAGTACACATGCTAGCTGCATACTAGACAACCTGCATACATACACCATTTTCATGCTAGACAACCCGCGTTTGCCTCCAAAAGTTGCAAAAAATAAAACGTTGCAAGGAATTCGGTAGAGTTAATGGGATATTGGAGGTTTCCCACCCATTGTAGCGCATCCCCAAACCAAATAACCATATTTTTGTCATATAAAAAGAGGTATTGGGGTATCATTCCAACATGAAGCATGAGAATAGAGAAACTCTACCAAAATCCCTTCCCCTTCTAGCCCAAGTTTTGCAGCCCTTTTTGAGATTTGGCCTCAACATTCCCCCTCTAGCCCTTTCTCCTTATACAATCATGTTGGCAGCCAATTCAATTTTTTTTCAATTGCCCTAAAAGATGCCTACACCTATTTTCTCCTAAAAGACAAGTCATCATCGCATTTTGCAACTAGACATTTTATTTATAGCAACGATTGCAATTTGGTTTCGATTAAGTTTTCACAACTGAAAGTGTGAAAACCCCTCCATCGTTATTTGGACTGTTATCATCTTCTGAAAGGCACTTACCTTTGGTTTGCTATTAATTGGATAGAGTGGTTTTCTTTCAAACTATATCCATTTATATACTCTTACTTTGATTGCACATTTTGATTAATGAGACTTTGAGCATATTAAGTTATGGGTTATATTTGATTTCATAAGGGTCATGTTTGATCTAGTTTTATGTAATGCGATCCTTATTTTCATACACCTTTAACTTATCGATTTTATAAGATCTTTTGTTACAATTTTTTATAAAACTTTGATTATACATTATGCTATGAACGCATGATCAATATTTGAGTTTCGATTTCATGTTGAATGGCAAAGGTTTGAAGTTATGAAATCACGATCGGGTAAACTTTTGGTTTGATTTAATAGTCTGAACTTATGTGATGACACGATTGGATAAACATTTTACTTTGGGTTTTGATTTTATGATTTGGATCATTACTTGGCGTATGTTTGTTTTATGGGTTATGCAATGGCGCATTGATATAATATATGGTATGGCAAGTTGATACAATGATCCACCACCCAAATTGTCCGGTTGACTGATTCATATGGTTTAAACGATATTATGGTGGATGGAAAAACACTGTACTGTGCCATTATTATCCTGCATGGCGGTGGTAATCCCACCACCTTCGCACGCATACAATTAATCCATTCCCCTTTGAGCGCTGCAGCTGTTAACCATAGCGATTTTCGACCCTGTGTATTGTATTTTTCAATTCAAACCCTACTATGCACAAAAGCCATGGTTCCAGTCGTAAGGCCCAAGCCCAACGGTTTCCAAGCACTGCTCATGTTCGATGGTGCTTATAGTGACCTAGAGAAATTTGGATGGCTCCCGTTCATAACAAAATTTGATGGTTATAACCCTAGCGTGGCTCAGCAATTTGCGTTAACCTTCGATGGCTGCCGAGCCAAGGTTGGGGATGTGAAACTGGAAATTAATGAACAATTTCTTAGCTTGGCAACCAGTTTGCCTACTACGGGATAGAAGTGGTCAAAAAATTGAAAAATGGAAGATGTCCCGTGGACATTGCTCTTCCAGTCTTGAATGGTGAACTCCTGTGACAAAGGTTTTCCTGCAAATATGTTAAAACAACGATCGCATGACCTGCTAATGATAATCAAGCAGTTCATTACTTGCGAGGGCAGGTACGGGTTCATTTTCTTGTATCACCTTCATCTATTGATGGTTTTTATAGGCTACGAGCTCAACATGCCTCACTACCTTCATAGAAGTCTGTTTAA
>ML816244.1:182816-210247 GCA_009831015.1 Picea engelmannii | reverse complement strand
TTCACCTAACAATCTACAACATAACAAACAACTAGTTAATGTGAGAATATTAATCGTAAAAAATGCATTCTTATTTTACACATTAATTAACACTAAAAACAAATATAAAAAAATCAGCATTTATGTACAGTATGAGATGAAACGTATTACATACCTTAGTATATGTGTCATACAAGTGTTTGACAAATTATTCATAACCTTTAAGTTCATTAGCAACAATGTAGCGGAGAGAATATTTGCTCTTGATCCTTCATAAAGTCGTTTATTTGCCTTTTCTAATAGAGGTTCATCATAAATACCAGCATTTTCTCCATCCTCATCCGGCTACAAAAACAAATCTTGGATCATTTGATTTGTCCCATCATCTTCTTCCATGGGATCATTAACTTGATTTGTCCCATCATATTCTTCCATGAGATCCTCATTTGCTTGGTCCTGATGATGTTCCTCAGCTTGTACAACATCATTTCTACTAATATTTGCTGCAATATTCTGCGGAAAGTTAGAGGGAAACTCTAACTTTATAATTACAAACAATCATGCAAAATTAGTTTATACTATAACAAACATTCAAACAATATACATACATATATATAATTTTATATAAAATTGACAAAATAAAAAAAGATAATGAATATATAGCTAATTACCATGGGACGATATTCATTTGATCTGCCATCAATGTGACCATATTTCCTACAATGTTTTGTAGTTGTTGCTATTAAAATTCTTACGGGACGTCTGAGGCAACATTTTTCACAAGGGCAATAACATCTACCATCACCCTTTTCACCCGCTTTACTTTTTTTCCCACCTCTAACAACATTCTGCGACATTTTTCTGCACAAAAATACCCTTTCGGAACCGTCGTTGTTATAGAAATATTGTCGCAACATCTTTAAATCGTCAAATATTTATAGGATAATTTTAGGTCACTATCATCACAATTGCGATGATAGTGACCTAAAAAACAAAAAAAATCCACCTATTTATTTTAGGTCATTTTCAACAATAAATTTTGACTAAATTATTATGGTCAACATTCGTCACAAGAGAAACAGACAATCTACAAGCGTCGCTCGTGAGACAAACATTGACCATAATAATTTAGTCAAACTGTAGGCATCGAGATTGCGACGAATACAGGGTAGATTTAGAAAAGATGAACTTTTTCTCTTGCATGTTGCGACGAAAGAGTACTTTCGTCGCAAGTGGTCGTCACAAATTTTTCAATATGTAGTAGTGAGAAAACAGCGACCAGAAATATGATCCGTGAGTTTACTTGGTTCTTGGTTGTATGCTTCATCTGTCAATTTGTATATCGAAGAACTCCAAGGCATTTTTTTAGCCAGCCAGGCTGCATGTCCGGCTGTCAATTTGTATAGTGCGAAACTGTGGGTGTTGTTTGTAGGACACAGAACTATAGAGAAAATGCTTTGCCCTTTAATATAGCTTATGTGGCACAAATGTGGTATGGCTCATTTTAGAACTTTTCCATCCGTAAACAAAGGCAATCTTGAGCCCATCAGCCCTGGAGCCTGTGTGTCAATTTTTATATCGCGGAGGTTCGAATGTTATTTGGAGGTGATGGAAAAATAGAAGTGCAATGTTGATCCAGCTAGCGCGCAAGTTCGCATGTCAATTTGTATATCGCGGAACTATGGGTGCTACTTGTAGGACATGGAACAATAGAGGGACAATTTAAAGAAAGGGGAAGGGCTCGTTGGAAACGCATGAATCCGCCAAGCTGCGCAACAAGGAATTTTTGGAAAAAAATGATTAAGTAACCAGGAAGAGAAACTACAGGAAATAAAAGAGTGGGAAAATAGAAAGGGGGAGGGCAGTTTTCGTAAGCGCGAATTGGTTTCAAATAATCCCCATTGTTGCAAAACCATAATTTTCTACTAATTGTCAGCAAATGCATTGTTGAAGATTAGATTTTATTGCAACTTATGCATGTAAGTATGTTCTTCATACAGTCATCCATGACTGTAACATATTAACTTAACTATTAAACTTCATTTTCTAGTAATTGCCAGCAAATGCTTTGTTGAAGATTTGATTTTATTGCAACCTATGGGTGTAACTGTGTTCTTGATACATTCTTCCATGATTGTAACATATTAACTTAAGTATTAAACCTTTTGCGTTATGGGTTGTTAGCATTAAAACTTAATAACTGCATGTCTAGAAACAAGAATGACGATTTTGCTGCAAGATTGTACATTGGTATTGCTATGTTCTATCTGCATTACGAATAGAATTGAACGTTGGTTTGAAACTGTGTGTAATCCATTTTTTGTTTGCATAAAATTCTGGTGAATTGACACAGTACATTGCCATATAATTGTTAGATGTTCCATCTTAGAAAAAATAACCTAAGTAAACACAATATCGAAGAACTACGAGAGCATTGAACCATGTCAATGAGAACAGGCGTTAAATCCAGAAAAGAAGCAGCGACGAAGACTCAAAGGAAAAAAAAATTAATAGCAAATCCATTTAAAAAATAAATAAAAACACCGAGTATTGTACATCTATCCTTAGAAATTGGTCCCACTTCTTCGGGCCAAAACATTGAACGTATCTACCACAAACACACTCACAGGATCCGCAGTATGCAGGATCCTTGCAATTTTCTCCTCGATGAATCATCCTATGGTGAAATTGATAGTTTTCAAAAGCTTCCCGTGAGGAAGAAGATGAAAAATGTTGCATGGAAAATGGAATAGCCCTTAACTGAAACTTAGGACACAACTAGAAACTGCCTCTTCATAGTCAAAAAAAATTAAGGGACACAGGTTGCACATGCAATTTCAGAGGCCCACATTAGTCCATTCTGGGTGGAAGGAGATGAATAGTAGAAAAATTCCTTGCAGCAGTGAGAGCTCTGGACTTGATTCCTGAATATGTTAATTGTATATCTAGAGAACAGGACAGTAGTCCCGCAAGTGAATAATTTTTTGGCTTCAAATATATCTCTGGGAGCATGAACATATCATTTCCTTAAAATGAAACTCTTTTGCCCAGAATGGACTGATTTGGAACTCTGGAATTCCTACTTTCGCGTTGCAAAGAGGCTATTGCGTTCAGCATCAGTTTCTTTTCTGAAACTCCTTTTGGTGTTGTCAAGACCGCCATCACTGAGCCGGGAAGTTCAGCCCATTATGGTTGATTTCAATTTGGGCACAGGAGTGGGAAGAGTCTTTTCATTGCCATCATCCATTGTCGTATCATTTCCCATCAGATCATCTTCTTCCGGCTCAGAATCCATGACATCAACCTCTGCGCTAGCCATCAATGCATCTGGGCAGGTTCTCTGAGCAGGCAGGGTTGCCTTGGAATTCTTTGTCTTGAAATATATCTCTCGGTGTACTAAGGGACCATATTTTTTTTTTCTCCTGGGCGGAGGGAGATGAGTAGTAAGAATATTCCCTAGAATAGTGGAATCTTTGGCCATTATGCCCAAATGTGTTTACTGTATCTGGAAAGAACTGCTGCTACAAGTTAATGAGAATTTCCATTTACTCGAGACGATGTTTGAAATGAAAATTGGGGAGGGATAATATATCCCTCCGCAAAGTATGGTTTAATGTGTATCAATGGAATATCTCCTCGAGCCTTTCGCTGATCAATGACAATATCCAGGGTTCATGTGGAATGAGTTGTTACCATTACAGATCACTAATTGCATATTTAGAAAAAAGTGCAAAGGTGGGGGTGACGACAAAGAGAGATTAAGAATTAGAAATTTCTTAAAGGCGCCAACCCGCCGGCGCACAAAAACATATTGCATCATGTTTGAAATGAATACTTGGAAAGGACAACATACTTCTGCGCAAATCTTAGTTAAATTCGTAATAATGACAAATCTTCTCCGGACTTCTGGACATTAATGACAATCTTAACGGTTCATGCAGGATGAACTACTAGCATTAAATTAGCTTAATTATTGCATATCTTCCAACAAGTACGAAGGAGGTGGTGATGGTGAATTGCGATGAAGCATTGTACATTTCGTGCACCCGCCAACGCATGAAACTGATTGCAAGAAATACCCAAGTATGGAAAGAGGTCGGGCGGGTTACAAAAGAAAAAGGGCAGAAGATATATCTAGGAGATGTGAAGGGTCGATGGTCATATTGCATCTCAGTGACAGATATCGGCCGTCAATTTGTATGTCGCGGAATTTTGGTTGTTGTTTGTGCGTAGGGGAACAACGGTAGTGCAATGGAGAGAGGGAAATTTGTGTATTGTTGAACATCAGGTTCTGTATATAAAAGCATGAGACATTAGGAAAAAGGACCAAGGAAACAGAAAGAGAAAGCATACGAGATGAAGGGGGGGTTTGTTTGCTAATTTTTAAATCGCGGAAGTCCAGGTGCTAGTTGCACATGGAGGAACAATGGAAACACAATGTTAAACCTGCCTATGCAGGAACCTGCGATTCAAAAATTTTGTTCAATATGAAACGAGGAAGCGGTCAGTTGGGCTGGTGATAAAAAATTAACAATGGAAATCGGAAGACGTGAATCTACCAAATCGGACTGGTGGGCTCTAAATTGGGCATCTATTGTTCCCTGGCCTACAAATATCATCCATAATTCCACGATATACAAATTGGTCTGCGGACCTGCGGGCTAGCTCGGTCAACATTGCATTCCTTTTGTCTCGTGTCATACAAATAACACTTGGAGTTCCACGATATACAAATTAACAGATGGAATCCAGGGTTGGCGGCCTCAAGAGTGTGATTGTTTATGGAAGCTAATCCCTATTAACTATTTAACATTATCTAAAAACATTATTTTCAATACTAAATTATTCATATTAAATATTGATATTATACAATTTAATTAGACAAGTGAAATCTGAATAGGTTAAAAGTAAGTGAAATCTGAATAGGTTAATCGGCCAACTTCCTTACCAAGAAATTTTCCTCAGGCTTGCGAGTTCAAAATTGGGCCTATATTGTTCTGTGAGCTAGAAATAGCACCCAAGAGTTTCACGATATACAAACTGACAGGCAGACTTACGGGCTGGCTTGCTCAACATTTCATTTCTATTGTTCTGTGTCATTCAAATAGCACTCGGAGTTCCACCATATACAAATTGACAGATGGACTCTAGGGGCTGGCGGGCTCAAGCTTGTGATTATTTACGGATGGTGATCCCTATCAACTATCTAACAGTACCTAAAAAACATTATTTTCAATACTAAAGTATTAACATTAAATATTGATATTGTACAATTTAGTTACATAAAATTATAAAAGGATGTGAAATATCTTATTTCAAAGAAAAACCCGCATATTCGGAAACTTGCATTCCAAAAATTTTGTATAATATGAAACGGTCAAGACGTCGTTCGGGCTGTTAATATAAAAATGGGTGGAAATTTGAACACGTGTATCGGTCAAGTTCCTCACCTAGAAAATTTCCCAAGAAACGAGTTGTACATACCAAATATGTACTCTTATAAAGTATGCGCGTGAGATTTTATAGAGCATGTATGCAACACTCATTCCATACTTAGCCACTTTTTGGATTGTGGGTTCTCGGGCTGGCGGGCTCAAAATTGGGCCTCTGTTCTTATGTTCCCTACAAATAGCACCCAGAGTTCCGCGATATAAAAATTGACAAGTGGACTTGCAAACTATTTGAATTTTAAGGGCCTCGTGTTCATGTAATATCACAATTGGACTTGGGCCAGTTTATATTCGTTTCTTACAATATCAAACATAGAAGCGGTCGGTCGGGCTGGTGATACAAAAGTAATTGAAATCTGAATTCGTGAATCCACCAACTTTCGCAGCTAGAAGTTTTCCGAAAAATGAGTAATACATACTAAGTATGTACTCTTATAAGGTGTGGACATGTGGTTTTTATAGAGCTTGTACGAATCCTGCATTCCATACTTGGCCACTTTTTGGATCACGGGTTCTCGGTCTGTCGGGCTCAAAACTGGGCCTCTATTGCTCTGTATCCTACAAATAGCACCCAGAGTCCCCGGATATACAAATTGACAGGCGAACTTGCAGACTAGCTCGCTCAACATTGCACTTCTATTATTTTGTGTCTTCCAAACAACATTCAGAGGAAACGAGTAAGACATACTAAATATGTACTTCTAAAAACTATGGACATGAGATTTTATAGAGCATGTACGGATCCCTCATTCCATACTTACCACTATTTGGATCACGGGTTCTCGGGTTGGCAGGCTCAAAATTGGGCCTATCTTGTTCTGTGTCCTACAAATACCACCCACATTTCTGTGATATACAAATTGACAAGCGGACTTGTGGGCTATTTGAATTTTAAGGGCCTTGTGTTTATGTGATAGCACAATTGGACTTGGGCCAATTTATATTTGTTTATTAAAATATCAAATAGGGAAGCGGTCGATCGAGATCGTGATATAAAAGTAAGTGAAATCTGAAGTCGTGAATCCGCCAACTTCCGCACCTAGAATTTTTTTGAAAAACGAGTAATACATGGTAAGTATGTACTCTTATAAAGTATGGACATGAAATTTGTATAGATCATGTATGGATCCCAAATTCCATACTTAGCCACTTTTTGGATTGCGGTTTCTCGGGCCGGCGGGATGAAAATTGGGCCTCTATTGTTTTGTGCCCTACAAATAGCACCCACAATTCTGCGATATACAAATTGACAAGCGGACCTACGGGTTGGCTAGCTCAACATTGCACTTTTATTGTTCTTTGTCCTCCAAACAGCACTCGGAGTTCCACGATATACAAATTGACAGACGGACTCCAGGGCTGGCGCGTTCAAGATTGCCATTGTTTATGGATGGTAATCCCTATCAACTATTTAGCATGATCTAAAAACATTATTTTCAATACTAAATGAATAATATTAAATATTGATATTGCACAATTTAATTAGACAAGAAATTTTGTACAATTTTTTCGGGCTAGTGATGTAAAAGTAAGTGGAAATCTGAACACGTGCATCCGCCAACTTCCACACCTAGAAATTTTCCAAGAAACGAGCAATACATAGTAAACATGTACTTTTATAAAGTATGGACATAACATTTTGTAGAGCATGTACGGATCCTTCAATCCATACTTAGCCACTTTTTGGATCGTCGGTTATTGGGCTGGCGGGCTCAAAATTGAGCCTCTATTGTTCAGTTTCTTACAAATAGCACCCAGAGTTCCGCAATATACAAATTGACAGGAGGACTTGTGGGTTCTCTGGCTCAACATTGCACTTCTATTGTCCCGTGTCCTCCAAACAACACTCGGATTTCCGCAACATACAAATTGACAAAAGGACTCCAAGACTGGTGGGCTCAAAATTGCGATTGTTTACGAATGGTTATCCTATCTAACATTATCTAAAAACATTGTTTTCAAATACTAAATTATTAATATTAAATATTGATATTGTATAATTGAATTACATAAAATTATCAAAGGATGTTAAATTGCATATTTAAAAAAAAATGAAGGAGAGAAAAGAAAGTTTCTTAAAATTCTATCACCACAAGCATAAGAACGACGAATGAGCAATACATAGTAAACATGTACTTTTATAAAGTATGGACATGAGATTTTTTAGAGCATGTACGGATTCTTCATTCCATACTTAGCCACTTTTTGGATCACGGGCTCTCGGGCTGGCGGTCTCAAAATTGAGCCTCTATTGTTTTGTGTCCTACAAATAGCACTCAGAGTTCTGCGATATACAAATTGACAGGTGGACTTGCGGCCTCTCTGGCTCAACATTGCACTTCTATTGTCCCATGTCCTCCAAATAGCACTCGGACTTCTGCGACATACAAATTGACAGAAGGACTCCAGGACTGGCGGGCCCAAGATTGCGATTGTTTACGGATGGTCATCCTATCTAACATTATCTAAAAACATTATTTTCAAATACTAAATTATTAATATTAAATATTGATATTGTACAATTGAATTACATAAAATTTTCAAAGGATGTTAAATCGCATATTTTAAAAAAAATGAAGGAAACAAAAGAAAGTTTTTTAAAATTCTATCACTGAAAGAATAACAACGACCAACGAGCAATACATAGTAAACATGTACTTTTATACAGTATGGACATGAGATTTTTTAGAGCATGTACGGATCCTTCATTCCATACTTAGCCACTTTTTTCATAGTGGGTTCTCAGTTTGGCGGGCTCAAAATTGAGCCTCTGTTGTTCTGTGTCCTACAAATAGCAACCAGAGTTCTGTGATATACAAATTGACAGGAGGACTTGCGGGCTCTCTATCTCAACATTTCACTTCTATTGTCCTGTGTCCTCCAAACAGCACTCGGAGTTCCGCGACATACAAATTGACAGAAGGACTCCAGGACTGGCGGGCTCAAGTACGGATGGTCATCCTATCTAACATTATTTCAAATACTAAATTATTAATATTAAATATTCATATTGTACAATTGAATTACATAAAATTTTAAGGGCCTCTTGTTGATATGATAGCACAATTTCACTTCACACAATATATATTCGTTGATTTCAAATTATTCCAGGAGATTAATTTTACCAAGTTCATCGATTAAGGAAAAATGCTAAAACAAGCCACATACTACATTTGTGTCACATCGCCATAGAAATTATCAGGCGGATTTGCAGGCTAGTTGGCTAAAAAATCCAATTCTATTGTTCTGTGTCCTCTAAACAATAGTCGGAGTTCCGTGATATACAAATTGACAGACGAAGCACACAACCAAGAACCAAGTAAACTTCAAACAGGTTGCAAGCAAGTTCCCACAAGGTTCCATAGAGCAGGACGCATCGACCTTTGCATCAAACAATTTGATATACAAAGAAAATACGTCAGTGCATTCGTTTTCTCTTGCATCTCGTATATGTTCCCAATAGAAAATGACCGGGGACATGGGATACATGGGGTTTGTTTCCATGCTTCCCATTTTTTGGACCGAACAATCTTATGTGCATGCAATCCCAAGTAGCTGAGTCTGACGAACATTCATCTGAATGTTGAAGAAATATTACAGAGACACGTGAGGTATTTTCGTTTCTTGCTAAAGTCTGATATATATATATATATATTTCCCTTCTTCAACCAATATGAAAAATTGCATTGTCCTCATTTAAGGTGAATTTGTTGTGTATCCGAAGGCCCCGCAGCATGTAGACAATGCTTGCCTTTTTTTGTAGATACGTTTCATATGACAATTCTGCCAACTTAGGAAGCACATTTTGTAACAGAGGTTTCCTAACCGTACAATGCACGGTTGTTTTTCCCACGGTTTGGATGGCAACATTGACGCAATGTCCATATATATATGGACATTTTTTACTACATCACAGACAATCAATCGTATCATCACTTATCAAAGCGGAGGAAGAAGCAGGAGAGTTTCATTTCGCACATACAGGTTCAAAGGGGGTCGAGTACACATTGGTTTCAATTAAAACACCTTCAACCTGGGAACACGAGCATGGGAATTAATACATTGAACAATATAATACACAAGTGCACCCCCCCCCTCCCCTTAAAAAAATAAAAATAAAATAAAATAGGCCGCAGAAATTTGTTGAAGGATATTTTTATAAGCAAAGCGAGGATGATTTTGTGGATGTATACGCACAACAGTTGTATAGATAGCTAGTTTCTTCAGATCCTGTACTATATATGCTCGCAACTCTGTTACAAACGTTGTCTGGGTTGTCTGAAAGATCCTTTCTCTAACATCCCTTTTCTTTGTTATATTTTTGAACAGCATAAGTGGAATATGCCTTTTATGCAATTTCTACTCCATTGATGAAAAAAAAATTGAATACGTATCGAACAATTGCAGTTGCAACATAGAAAAATGCAATATTTGTGTAACTTACCTGACATACATGCACATGAAAAAGTAAAGGACAAAATTGAATATGAAAAGCAGTAACATTGCCTTATTTTTGTCCGACTCTCCATCCTTTATATGGAGAATGTGTTGTGAGCCAAGTTTTCTCGCCAGTGTGACAGCTACGCCAATCGTTCCGATTGGGTAAATATCAGTGCTCCGTGCAAGTTGGTTGATAGTCGAGTCTGGGACGAAACAATATTCTGAACAAACAACGGAAATTTTTTCCACAATACTTGTTTCGTTGAGAAAAATATTTCGATCAAAAACACCATGGTCATATACTCTTTTGGGCAATATATTAAAATTTGTAATGGATATCCCATTACCCAGCAATATCTTTTTTGCATGTTTCTGGACAAGTTGTGGAGGAATAGTCAATGTCACTGTCATCATGGCCTCCTTGTCTATCATGTCAACACGCATAATGGATCTAGTTTTGTTTGTCTTGTCCAAGTACGTGTTATAGATGAACATTATGTCCTCGATGAACACTTGTCCAGTTCGGCGGTTGTTCAAGCCATCTATTGATAGTACTTTGGATGTTACAACTCTAGACCTGGTGACAATTTTTGAACAAGAAAACTAAAGTGAATGGTAGTGTGCATTTTTTTTTTCTTCTTTCACTAGCATAAATGTATAAGTACACGCATAGCTTCGATGAAATATGGAGCCAGAGTTTTGCAACCACACCTCTTAGTCTACGGAACATGCGGCACGTTCGTCGTCTCGCTTGTACTTATCGATAGTTCTTGTGAACTGCAAACCATGTATTGCAGATGACATTAGCATATTCACCATGCCATAGATGAATATATAGCCGAGGATATTTGTTTGGTAAACATAGTAAGAGCATAGTGAATGCATCTTTACCTTTGGCCTTGTGGGTCTGTTGATGTCTGGGATGACTGACTGCTCATGCCTGTGTCACTAGTCCAACTTTTTCTGATGCAAGTATGTGTAGATGAACATCAGGACTAGACAATCACGACCATAGATGTGAAACACTTAGTCCACCAATCGATGCACCAAGGCATTTTCTGAAACAAAACTAAGCATATGAATTAGAAAACAAAAGGGATAATAGAAAATGGAAAAAGTAGAAATAGGGAGGGCAGAAAGGGCCATTTATGCAAAGCCATCATTTTCAGGTCTAATAGTATATGCCCCCACCCAGTTTGTATATTTAATTTACAAGCACAGTTGGTATACCTTTTAGAATATTGTACAATAGAACCCTCTGTTGTTGCACGAATCAATTCATCTTCATGTCCACCCAACCTGTTTTTTCCAAGGTAGCAACGTCGAATATGAAATGGACATGAAGGAAAGTTAGTATGAAGGCAGACATCTAAAAGAAAGAGAAACAGGTCTATTTACCCACCAAAGAGTCCATCATCCTCTCCATCCATTATGTTTGTTTAATGCAACAATGCAGCTAAAACACAACGAACATGAAGTAGGTTAGTATGCAGGAAGGCATGCAATGAAGATAACTTATAATGAAGACAGACATGTAAAATAAAGAGACACGGGGCTATTTACCCACGAAAGATCCCATCATCATCTCCACCCATTCTGTTTGTTTAAATGTAGCAATGCAGCAAAAACACAACGGACATCAAGCAGGTTAGTATGCAAGAAGGCATGTAATGAAGATAAGTTACCATGTAGGAAGGCACACAACATGTACATATAATAGACTAGGTGAACACATACACAGACAAACAACGCAATATGAAATAACAGTACAAGCATGCACCTTTCTATATCCTCTTCAACCGATGCAGTCAAGACTCCATTGTTTTCTCCAGCTATTCTGTTTGTTTGAATGTGGGAACGCACAAAATACAATGAACATGAATGGAAGTTGGTATGCACTGGAGAACAAGCAATATGTACATACAGTAAAAGAGACTAAACGAATAGTCTAAAAGATAGGCAGAAACATGAACCTTTGTGCTTCTCCATCCATAGTTGTAAATGTGTAATTTTTTTTCCCTTCCCAAAATATATTACAAGCCACAAAATATCACGAAATTACATGGTCGTAGTTAAACGATTTCTGGTTTTCCGTAGAAAATTATCCAGATATGCTTCCACCGATGGAAATACATGTTATTTATCCTCTACATAGACTTTTGTGCCCACGATACAAGATTTTGGTTTTCCGTGGCAACCTACCCAGACATGCTTCCAGACATCGAAATATAATCTTGCAGAATCTTTGTTGTACATATCATATCTCAAGAACAACACAAATTGTATCATGTGCACACCAGTCTGTGTAGAGGACAAAGAACATGTAATTCCATATGGGAACATATGACCATACATGGTTTATAAATGTATCCTGCATATGCTTTATTCTAACAAAAAAATAGTGGATATTGCAATTTCACATGTAATTCTCAAACAATTTTGCATGCAACTATTTTCTTTCATGCCAGCACTGAAGCACCAGCAAAATCCCACAACATAATAGATATCGACCTCAGTAGATAGGGAAAATAACACAAATTCATGTTGACTCATGGGTGCAGAGGCTGAACACCGTAAAACACCCCAAAAAAACAATAATAATCAAAAAAGAAAAAAAAAACAACTCCAGCCACCGGCATTGGACCCCAACCCTGCAAGGCCGAATCAAACAAAAGAAAACAGCAAGCACCAAACCAACGAGAAAGCACGAATAGGTTGAAATGCACCCCTTGGGCCCTAAAGCGCAAACTCAATCCAAACAAACATAACCAGCAACCCATGAACCAATGAACCAGCAAGAACAACCGAACCAGTAAACAACATATGTATCTCCAACGATTACGAAACTGCAGCCAAAGCACAGAAGGAACCGGAAACACATGACGACCATACCACTACAAATAAGAAAACATTTGTACTTGAAAACTGCAAACACTTAACAGCAAACAAGGAATATAAAATGAAACTATGGCATGGAAACTTACTCCGAAACGACGAAATGTAGAAGAGCAAGTCGAATCGCGAATGAAAAAACAACAACCAGCATCCAACAAACCAACGAAGAAGAAGCACTTGTCGATCCAGTAAATAATATATGTAGCTTCAATGATGAATAAATTGCATTGCAAAGGTAGAAGAAGGATGAAACATACAATGCCTATTCAACTGGCGGTGGACAACAACACTGTGCAAAATTATTGCAACATTGTATGGAAAATTTCGAGGAAAATTTTACTCCGAGAAGCGTATTTAGATAAACATTTAAGGTTGTCAGGTTCTCTAAGGACCTCGCGGTATGCAAACATTTAAGCTATCAAACCTGTTGGAGGACCTCGTGTCATGTAAACATTTAAGATGTTAGGGTTATTGAAGCATCTCAAAAAAAGAGTCAATACATTTCAATACAAATACATGCGGCAAAGACGTTATAAACTTTTGAATTCTCAATCACTATAAATCTTGGATATCAAAACATTTCAATATGATTAGTACAAACAAAAATGTAGGGATATATTCAGCTAGCAGAAAATGTTAATACAAACATTTGAATTAATGATAGCATTAATCCACCTTCAAGCAATACATAGGAAAAATATATTATTCAAAAAGACTGTATGCGATAAAAAGTTTGGATATGTTGCCATATAAACATTGGGAATAGCGAAGCCGACAATAAGACCTCCAATCTCTTATCCAATCAGATCAGTACATATATGGTACTTTTTATTATATAAAAATATATGTTTTTAATTCCCTAGCTCCAACAATAGGTATTATGCAAATATTTTTGGTCAAAGGACAAACTAATATGTAGTCAACGAATTATCGATCGTTATAGTCCCTCTATGCCTATGGAAGGGACTAATAAGAGTGAATATTTATACCAAGAGAATGTATTAATGTAGTGGTTTAATCATAAATCGAGAAAAGTTCATCATAATTAATTTATATTTAATTTATATAGGTTCCTTGGAGTTTTATTTATAAAATTTCAAAATGATATGTATCCATAGATCAATATAATTTTTTATTAATAAAAATAGTAATTTAATTTTTTTTCGATAATATTTTGGTAATAATGTTTTCAAAAGATAGAGGTGACAGGTGTGGGGTTATTTTCATCTTAGGGGAAACAAGAATGAATTATGAATGGGGTTTTGGGATAGCCACATACAACTAGGTAGAGGCGTATTCTCTCCTCCAAGATTAAAATTCATAAGCTCATCCAACGTGAAGTCTTTGATAGCTATTGGGGACTCAACCATAATTATCAATCTAATGAATAACTTGGAAACCCCATCAGATGGAAATTTATCCTGTCTCATAGCTAGAATTAAAAATGAAGTTATTTGTTTCAAGGACATCAAGTTTTTTCATGTTCTAAGGGATCTCAATCAACAGGTGTATAACCATGCCAACAAGGCCTCGAGATTGAGTGAAGGCATTCTAAGAAAAGATGGGGAATTTTTTTTTCAGCTAACCCCTAAGTTCATGAACTTCATTTTTGAATACATGTCGCCACGCTTCAAGCAATTAAGGACATTGATGTCACTTCATCAAAGGAAAAGTAGGGCATATAATTTGAGGTAGGACATGGTGTGCATCATCCTCACACATGTCATTCTTAATTTGTTGCGGACATTTTTAATTGATGGTAAACTTGATGCAAGATGAATGTGGGATTATGGAGTTTGAGTAAGGCATTGGAGTGAAAGTTGGCAGGGGATTTTTGTGGTACTCATCTCTGACTCAACTAGAATTTTGAGTAAGCCATTTCGCCAGAGCTCTGTTGGTGTATTTAGTTTATTGGTCAAGTCATTTTTAGGCAGTACTATGAGATTTCAAATTGGGTTTGGTGTTGTTGGTCTCCCTTTGCACTGGATTTGCCTTGGAGCTTTGGGGCTACTCTAAGCCTACCTTTTTTAAGAGTTGGGGAATGTCTAGACAATGTTTATTTTGTGTATTTTATCTCTGGGGTATTTTTCTTGTCCATGTGCATTAGTAGTAAAGAGGTTAGGTCTCTCGTCCTTTTGAATTCATATAGTTTTCTTCTTTGGGCTTATTGGAATTATCAATTTATGGTTATGAATGAGTATGTTGGGAAATGTTGGTTATTTTTTTAACCGACCTCTAATTGGCATCTAGAGAATACAATGGGCTTGCTTCCTCTTTGATCTTGGGAAGGATTTATTTGCTCCTTTTTGTTTGAAAACTTCAGGGTTTCCAGTTGGTTGTATTGTACTTGCTTTCTCCTAAATTATACTTTCTCCTATATTTTGGTTGGGAACTTCTGGAGGCTTTAGGCTTTAGATTTCCCTATGAACCATGGGAATCATTAGAAGGAGCTACAATAAATGTATAGAGTATTGCATCAGCATGAAGACTTCATGAATGGCAATAGGATGTCCATATTCTTGGCAACAACCAAGGTCCATGAAAATAAGCATCAATACAATTCTCAAAATGTGGTGATCGTGGAAACCCTCCTATAGAAAAATACAAGCAAAACATAAACTTAGTATGGAAAATTGACAAGAGAGATGGTATGTGGGAAAAAAATTTCAATGATATTGCAACTGAAGGAGTCAATTATTTCTCATCCCTCTTCAAAGAGGATTATAGAGATACAATAGAAAAGGTAATTAGGCTATCAAACTCCTTTCCTATATTTGTTAATCATGAGGCCAATCATGCCTTGATGAAGGAGGTTGGAAAAGAAGAACTACATCAAATCTTAGAGAGATTTCAAAAGGAAATAACTCTAGGGCCAGATGACATTAATATGGAATTATTTTTATGTTTTTTATGATTTTATAGAAGAAGACTTAATAAGCATGATGGAGGCTACAAGAACCACGTAAAATGCTTGGAGTTTACAACATAACCTTTATAACTTTGATCCCTAAAGATGATAATCCAAGAACCTTTGAAAATCCAAACCAATCTCTTTATGCAATTGCATCGATAAAAACATTTCAAAGGTTATTTCTAGAAAATTGAAAAGTGTTTAATCAAAACAAACCTCTCAAGAATAGTTTGGGATTTCAGAGGGAAGACAAATACATGAGGTGATTAGGATACCTCAAGAAATCCTCCATTCAATCAAAGTTAGGAACCAAAGATCGATGGTGATTAGTGGACCTATCCAAAGCAAATAAATAAAATCCATTTGAGTATGCCTAAGGAACTATTTAATAGAGAAATGGTATATTCCTAGTGTTGTGTTGGGATAAGGAGGAAGGTGTACATATGGCTAAGCAAGTATTGGGAAGGTAGTTGGATGATGTGTCAAAGCATTGGCCACACCTTCCAACTCATCACGGTGGAATACATGACATGATGATATGGTATTCTTAAATCAATGCAAGGATGTGTTGAGTAGGTGTGCATGAATAAGGTATGTAAGTGTGCAAGAAGTGGTTATGCACACCCATATATTGGCATATATGATTGCATGCATTGCAAGAATGCATATTGGAAATGCGTGATTATGTCATATCTCATTGCAAATAATATGATTATAGTTGAAATGATAGAATTTTTTATAACTCGTAAGTTTTGAGATCATTTTAGGAGTTGTTGCAGATGTTAGTAAACATATAGTATGCAAAAGTAGTCATGTTTTGATGGACTACAAGAAATACCTATCAAGAGAATAGACTTATGGAAAATGATGATTTTTGAAATATGGAAAACCCAGGAAGAAGGCCATTATGATGACATTGGAACCTTGTGATTTCCACATGTTATTAATTGGTTAGAGGATGTCAATGAATGCTTGATAGTAAGTTGGCACTCTATTTTTCACATGAAAACCTTGGCAAGATGGATTGCCTAAGGGATTGTTTAGTAGAGAAAGGGTTGCATGAACCTAAAAGGGTGAGTGCAACAAGGAAAATGTAACTTAAATAAATATGTTCTAAGAGATTCATGTGACATGATGGGTGGAATCAAAGAGGGTGTGCCAAAAAGGACATTGAGATAAAATCTTACCTATGGAAACCTTATGAAGCAAAGAATATACTTACAGATAAGTATTGGGTTAAAATTTCATACTTGTTTTGTGTTATGAATATAAATGCTTATATTATGATGAAAATTCCTATGGAAAGAATAATTGTTCCATAAAAATGGTTATAACAATATTACTCTTGATAATTGATATAGGTACATGTTGATATGATAAGACCTAGGAGGTTATCAAGGTAATGAAAGCCAATGCAAGTGCATTGTGTACAAGAGAGACAACAATTATGCAAATTTTCAAATAAGAGGATGGCATTGTAGATGTGGTTGAAGAATGAAGAAACAACATGAGAGCTAGAGAATGCAATGCGAGAGGCATATCCACGGTTATTTATTCATTGTCATGTGAAAAGATTATTGTATATAATAATGATGTGCACTGAGGACTATGCAAAATATAGAGGGAGAGGAATGTAATACCCTAGTTTGATCTTAGGTTCAATGTTGTGTATGCACACAATAAATTTCTATAAGCCAAAAAATGTAATTTGTAACCAAACATTGAATGTTAATACAAAGTACATCATTGAATGTAGAAGAGAAAGAGAAAAGAAGGGGGGCTATTACTCCACAAGAGGGGAAAGATAAGGGGGCTTAAGTAGGCTAAGGAAAGGACCTTATAAAGGGATTTAAGCCAAAGTATAATTAAACTTAATTATGTCCCTTGATTATTAATTAATCAATGTGTAATTAATCCTTGGGGGGATTAGTGCATGAAGGGACATGTGGCCCCTTCATGCCATGCAATTAAATTTTACTTTTACCATGCAAGTGAATTATTGGAATATAATGGATTAAACTAGAAAATCTAACTTACATAAATTAAACACAAAAATTTGCAACCATTAATTGATATAAGTAAAAAAAAAAATCATGATTAATTGCTTAATTGACAAAAGAACAATGGACAACATTCAACCACATTTAACACAAGGATTTTCTAGGCAATGCCGCTAGAAAAACCCACAAGGGGAAAACCAGTCCAAGAGAGATTATTTATTAAGCTCAGAGAGAAATATTCTAAGATTGCAACAGTATTTTACAGTAAGAATAAAACAACACTTATCACACAAACACAACACAAAAATCATCCTTGAAATCTGTGTCAAATTGTGTTGAAAATTGTGCCACTATTGCACAGTCTATGCAGCCCAGTTCAATCATAACAAAAGCTATAGAAGCTCGATAAATGTGCCCATATTTGTTGTAGTATGGACATCTTCTGTATAGACTTGTATCCAGCTATAAATTCCCACAAGCTATCTTGAAATCCGTGTTGTAGAAGCCTTGATTTTTGTGCAGCCAAAAACAGTAGTACAACCCTCTAAATTTGTATTGTACGACCTCTCTCTTTTGTTGTATGGACCAACATACAATGTTGTAATGGTATTGGGATGTGTTCTCTCTCTCTCTCTTGGAAATTTTTCCCCTTCTCTTGTTGTCCTTCTCCTTTCTCCTTCAGTTCAATCTCTCTTTGTCTCTCTTGGAATGTGTGTCTTTTCACTTTCCTTATCAAGCTCTCCTTGAAAACTGCACCCCACCTCTCTCAAGATGCTTCTGTGCATTATTTAATGAGTAACTTTCCTAACCCTATATCTCAAGGGATGAGATTTGATCTTGCTCCATAAGATCAACGGGCATGACTTAATATTCCATTGAGGTCACTTAAATCACTTAAGTGAACCAAACATTATAAAGTCACTTTTACCCATTAAATAAAAGACCCAACTTGACTTTATAAAATCACTTTATAAACTCACTTAAGAGAGACATTTGCTTCTCACTTCTGCATGTTGGGCACCGCCAATGTAGAATTACCTCCGAGCTACAAAATATAACAGTCCCTCTTAATGAGGGAGGTACTTCTAGAACCTCCACCAGAATATGCCTCCAAACCCTTCATCTCATCCGTTGTTGTAGTTTCTCCCTCTAAACTAGAACCCTATGCTCCCACTGAACTGGAATCCATTACTGCTACATGCGCTAAACTTTGATTTGGAGACCTACCCATCCAAGACATGCTCCTAGGAGTCTCCTCACTCTCCTGGGCATTCAACTGTGTCATCTCATACCTGCTAAGTCCTCTGAAAGTATTGTAAGAAGATTGAGTCCCCAGTATCAACTCACTCTCCTGTGTAACCTTCTCACTCTCAAACATTGACACAGACTCTGAATACAAGAATCCACTATATCCAACCACAGGTTGTCCTAACAACCTATATAACCTCTAATGCCCGACACCAAGCAATACTGGTGTGTTTGGAGTAGATCCCTCTAGATATAGAAACACTCGTCCACAGAAGAACACAACTCCAAATCCATCAATCTCCAAAGATGACACTAACAACAAATTTATTGTCATCTTTGGAATAAACAAAACCTCGACCAACTCCAGAAAACCTCCTCACTCTAGCTAAATTATCACACTTCCAACCCCCTTCACTGCAAGTCTGTTGTCGGCCCCACTATCCACATAACATTATGAGTCTATCTCTAAAATACTAAGGAATGTTGGCCTCATTCATGTCATATGTCGAGATGCACCACTGTCCACAAACCACGCTTCAATGTCCTTGAACACTGGACAACCACTACTTGAAGGGCAAGTCATTGGAGAGAATTCCTTCTCAAATTTCTCAGTGAAATCAACAACCTCAGTTGATGTTGATACCTCTAGCTCCTACTTCTTCTTCTTCTTGTTTGTACATTTACTAGCGTAGTGGCCAGTCTTGTGACATGCAAAGCATTTCACTTTGTCAATTTCCTTCTTCTTGTTTTTTCTCTTTCCCATAAGAGCAACAATCTACTCGTTATGAGAACCTTCCTAGATATCCTTCATTATGAGAACAACAACAGTCTCCTGATATCTACTATGAGAACCCTCCTGGATATCCTCATGAGTAAATTCATCACATAGTCTACACCAATTTGGGAGCTTATATTTCCCCTCCACACACTTCACGAAAACATCCCACTCTTTGATGAAGCCCTTCAGGGCTATGCATGCCAACTCTGAGCCTGGAATAATCTCCCCTACAGCTACCAAATCATCCTTCGCCTATCTAATTCGGGTGAGATAGGAAGCCACACTCTCTCCCTTGGCCATCCTAGTGCTATGGAGCTTGTCCCTCAGATCCATCTTCATGTTCTCGTTCTTATTATTGTAAAAGTTTGTCAGTGCATCCCACATCTCCTTGGTTGTTTGCTTCTCATCCAAATGTGGAATCATGTGGTCTCTCACTCCATCCAAGATTATTCTCTGCGCCTGTTCTTCCTTCACCTCCTGGAGGTCTAGGGCAATGGGATCTGACAAACACACTTTCACGGTGGTACTCACAAACACCCACAACTCACTCTCCTTGAGAACAGTTGTAATACTCACCTTCCATTATAGGTAGTTGGAGATCCCCTCCAACCTATCCTCAAAACTAAGACTAGAATCCATCCTTTTCCAACTAACAAAGACCCTTTCTTCCCCTTCTTCTTCCAAGAAAAACCCTTGCAAATCATTGTTATCCAAGTGCCAAAAATATGTCCACTGAACCTCAGACCCTAAGCTCTAATACCATGTGTAAATTTCACCTAAAAGTAGGCAACCACTTAGCCAACACAATGATTTCAGACTCCAATAAAACACCAACAGTAATGCAATAAACTCAAAATCATTCAATTGTAATTTATGAGAAGAAATACATTGACTAAGAAAACTAAAAATTAGCAGTGGAAAATAAAAGAACAATGGACAACATTCAACCACATTTTACACAAGGATTTTATGGGAAATTCCCCTGGAAAAACCCACGAGGGGAAAACCAGTCCAAGAGAGATTTTTTATTGAGCTCACTGAGAAATATTTTGAGATTACAATAGTCTTTTGCAACAAGAAGAAAACAGCACTTATCACACAAACCCAACACAAAAATCCTCCTTGAAATCTGTGTCAAATTGTCTTGAAAATTGTGCCACGAATGTATGGCCTATATGGCCCAGTTTAGTTAGAAAAAAAGCTATAGAACCTCGATAAATGTGCCCATATTTGGTGCAATACAACCCTCTTTTGTACAGACTTGTCTCCAAATGTAAATGCCCACAAGCTACCTCGAAATCCATGTTGTAGAAGCCTTCATTTCCATGCAGCCAAAAAAAAAAGTATGACCCTCTAAATCAGTATTGTGTGGCCTCTCTTTTTTGTTGTACAGACTAGCATACAATGTTGTACTGGTCTCGAGATGTGTTCCCTCTCTCCCTCCTGGAAAGTGCATCCTTTCTCTTGTTGTCCTTCACCTTTCTCCTTCAACTCAATCTTTCTTCGTATCTCTTGAAATGAATGTCTCTTTTCTTTCCCTCTCAAGCTCTCCTTCAGAAGTGTGTCCCACCTCTCTCTCAAGCTACTTTTATGCATTCTTTAATGAGTAATTTCCCTAACCCTATATCTCAAGGGTTGATATTTGATCTTTCTCCACAAGATCAACATACGTGACTTAATCTTCCGTTGAGGTCACTTAAAACACTTAAGTGACCCAAAAATTATAAAGTCACTTTCACCTGTTAAATAAAAAACACAACTTGACTTTATAAAATCACTTTATAAAGTCATTTTATAAACGCACCTTATAAAGTCACTTAAGAGAGACATTTTCTCGTCACTTCTGCATGTTGGGCACCGCCAATGCAGAAGTACCTCCGAGCTACAAAATCCAACACGTGCCCTAGGCATTTCGAAAGGTTGACCTAAACTTCCTCCACAACTCCTACCAGGTAACCAACCCCATGCATCGAAGTCCAATCCCACAACACCATCAATGAGTACTACTCCCACCCTTCTTCTAGACTTCAACATCACAACTCCAATATCAGGCACTATGGCTGACGGAATTTTCAATAAGTTCCTAATTAATTTAGTCAATAAATGAAGAGTTGTACATTTAATTATCAACTTGAGGTCATATCCCACTTATGAACTGTCGTACATTGTATATGCAAGTATAGTGTTGTAATTTCTATTGAGTTGCAATACTTTTAATATCACAAACTGAGATTTTAAGATGATCGATCAAGTCACCAATCCATGCTAATTCTTGAATTGTAGGAAAATAAATGTCACACTTGTAGGAAAAAGAAAATCACACTCGTGGAAAGTAAATCACACTTGTGGAAAATAAATCACACTTGCGAGAAGTAAATCGAACTTGCATAAAGTAAATCGCACTTGCGGGAAATAAATAACACTTGTGAAAATTAAATCACACTTGTGGGAAATAAATCACTTTTGCAAAAAGTAAATCACACTTGCGGAAAAAGAATACTATGCGAATATCTAATGGTGACTTTCTCAAGGATAATGATAATCTTAACTTGTTGTAAAAAATAGGTGTTCATATACTCAATGAAAACTTATAAAATCAATGGACTAACAATCACAAACAACTACAGAACAATGTTGTCATAAATCCGAAAGAAAACCAGAATAAAGTAAAGTTGCAAGTGGAGCTTCAGCAATGAAGTTGCAGCACAAAAGTTACAACAATGTGAATTGCAACAACAAGAGTTGTGGTAATGAGAGTTGCAACGACATCTACGATTACAAACTTTCGGGAATTGAACTAATACCAAATTGCAACTTATGATTGCAGAATACACAACACAAAGAAGCTAAATATTACCCACAGAAGAATTACAATTATCTAATTACCAAATCTTGAACTATAGCAATACGAAAAGATAAAATGACTACATAATTAAATGGACAACAACGAAATAAAAATCCTACTTTTAATGTACTGGAAGTGCCTGACTAAGGAGGGGGGCCTACCCCCTTAGACAAGGCACTGAGCTACAAAATCATAATTGCACAAACACTCAGCACATCATCACGTGAATAGAAGAAGAACGGAAAATTATATTGTCGAAGTCTTAAGTTTTACAATACATCAATATGCTATCGCCAGAATCATTCCTCGAGCTCAAGGAAAGTTGGGGTTTTTATACAAGACTTTCAAAGTCTAAATAAAACAAAGGGATGGATGGACAACCAAGAGAATTAGGTTGTTTGTTTGTTTACATTGATATTGTCAATTTTTGGAAAAGAACGGTCATATGTTGACTTGGATCAGTTAGGTGACGGTTGCTAGGCGAACTAATCTCCCTTTTGGTTGTCCACTTTCATTTTGTCTCCTTTCTATTGTGAGGAGCGATCTTGACCAATGGCTATAATGTTGACTGATGTGTTGGAAGACTTTGTCTTGGAGTTGCATCAATGATATTGTACTTGAATTTTCAGTAGTTGTATCGTGCTTGAAGTTGTAGTAGTTGTATCATACTCGGAGTTGCAACACTTGTAAAGGAGTTTCAACTCTTATAGGGAGTTGTGGCCACTGTAATTTTTTATGCATAGCAATGTAAGTGCAAGAAGGTACAATTTTCTTTTAAAAATATGTAAGGATAGCATAAAAATGACATATGGGAGAAGATTTATACCTAGGTGGAAAAATGAGACAAACTGGACAAGGAAGATATCAAAAAGAGTATGAACAGTGGAAAATGGTAAGGAAAAAGGTTTTGAACATGTGTTGAAAATATGCCAATTTAGGCACATGTCATCTTCCCCTGCTTCCTCTAGATGACTATGTTCCTATTTTTCATTGATGTTATGCCCTTGTATAATTGATGTGTCCTCTGCTAATCCCTACGTTGTTTCAATATGGCTATCTTTTTTAATCAATATAACATATGTATTTTGGAAAACTATTTATGTTGTTTCATTTATTTGAGTTGTCTCTTCTATATGGAGAGAGGGTTCCCCTGCAACAAGAGGACTTGTTGCAAGGTATCTTGATTCCTCAAGTGCCCTTTGTTCACCATGTTCATCCTTCATCATTTTAAAGTTCATTTGTAGCTTCCAATTTTTCATTCTCAGTATCCTATTTTGTTTTATAAGAGATTCATAAATAGGCAATGAATGTGGAATTCTTACCCAGGATGTAGCAATAACCTTCTTTTCAGGCTCAACAATATCTAGTTCTGGTACCTATTTCCCTGCTTCATGTGCATTAGTATACTTGTCTCCAAAAGTGTTTCCTACCAGATCATCAAGCTCTTCTGCTTCCTGTTATTCTTTGTCTGATTCATGTGAGTTGGCAGACCATTCCCCAAGAGTGCTTCCTATTGGTTCTTCTGGATCATAAGAGCCTCTGGTTCTAATTCCTCTTTCACTTATGTATTGAAAATTGTTTCCTAAAGATTTCTTCTTGTTGGTTCTCGTGGGTCAGCAAGAGCCTCTTGTTCATTTTTATTTTGATGGTCATCAATTTGTTCTAATGCCTCTATCTCATGTTGATTGGCAGAGAGATTTGGTTTCTCTGGATGTGATTCTTGGGATTTGGCAGAGTGCTCCTAAGAAGTGCTCCCTACTGGTTCTTGTGGATCCGCAGGAGCCTTTGTCTCACGTCCCCCTCTTCTCTTGTGATGGATCCTCTACCTCTTATGGAATTGCAGTTTGTTCCCCAAGGGTGCTCTTGGTTGGTTCTTCTTCATCTGTATATACCTCAAGGATGGTGGTAATCCCTTCTCCAAGAGTGCCTCTTGTTGGTTCTTGTGGGTCAGCAAGGGCCTCTATGTCCATTCCCTTGTCAGCTTCCAGGTTGGTTCCCTCCATTGCTTCATCGGATTCTAGGTCATACTTTTATTCTTTTTCTTTCACCTCATCATGTTTTTTTCATTTTCATTGAGCTGCAGTCGCAGAGGTGTGCCTCATTCTTCTTTTCTTTGTAATATGGGGTTGTCTCTTTTTGAACCCTCTGACTCTCTTTGTAGGTGTTTTTTTTTCGATCACCTCGACATCACTATCATGGGATTCCTTTGTCAGAGTTGCAACATGATATCCCCTTTCCCTATTTGTCCTTCTAGGTCTCTTTGGTTAAGTAGTATCAGCATCTGGGGTTAGTGTGACTATGAAATTGTTGCTTCGAGGTGGATTTGCAGTCACTATTTCTCCCAGTGCTAGAAGTGCAGCCATTTATTTCGCAAATGCCTAAAGTGTAGCCATGACATCTTCTAAAAATATCACTTGTGGTTGGACGATGCTACTCCATGTGTGGCCTTCCTTATGTAGGGCATGTTCCACTAACAACTTGATAAGCCCATAGTGTGAGATAGCATCTTTGGAATGCTTCAATATCTTCACGAGTATCGTCATGGTCTACAAGTTTTGAAAAAGGAAATACAACATATTGATGGGTCGGTCATGTCTGAGTTGGTCCAAGAGTTGGATATGTTGAAGGTAAACAACCATATAGCAGTATTCGCATGTGAAATGATTTTGATCGAATATGGCTACATCATGCCAAGGGTCTGGTAAAGATTGTCTTTCAAATCTTGTGCCCTTCTTTACCAGAGCCTCTCCAAGCTCAAGAAACTATCACAGGATTTCGAGTTGGGAGGTCCTTCTCGAGTACCACCTCTCTCCTATCTGTGGAAAACATGTTGCTTCTGCCACTATCTCTTTTGTTACTTCCACCTAGGTTCCTGCTATCATAAACTATTCTAACCGAAAATTCAAAGCAAATTCCAGGGAAACTTTGTCATTATACCCCTGCAAGAGTTGTACATAGTCCATCCAACCATCATGTTAGAGAATTTGTGTAATATTTTCATAAGATTCAAGTAGCAACTCTTTTGTTGGTTCTCTGCATATCAAGGAGCCTCCCATTGTCTCTCTCCTTCCTGACTCTGATCACTTGCAACTGTAGAGGAAATGGTTTTTGGTCGAGTGGGGGATTTCTGATTATGGAAATATCATGGTGATTATTACAGTTATGGTGTAAGGTGGCGAGTATGGTGGTGGTGTAATAATGGAAACATATGCCACTTATAGTTAAATCATTACACATTCTTTCAAAAAACATAATTGTCTTGTCTTATCTGAATTGGTTATCCCTCATACAAGTGTCATGCCGGTGGAGTTACGATGATGGAGACAAAGTCACATCAACGGTATTAGCCGAAATCTCAACATCGTTGTTGCTTATACTTTCCATCGAAATTGCAATAACGAAGACGCGCATAAAGTGAAAGTTGCAAGTGCAGTCGCAGCAACAAGATTTGTGGTAATGGAGCACCAACACTAAGAGTTGCAGCAGTGGGAGATGAAACAACAAGTTTGTGGCCTCATTAGTGTAGATGGGAATTGCAGTGTCAGTGGAGTGGACAAAAGGTATGGACGAGAATTGCAGCATCAATGGTGCAAGCGAAAAGGTATGGACAATAATTACAACATCGGTGGTGCAGACGAAAGGTATGGATGAGAATTGCAGCATCGGTGTTGTGGACGAAAGGTATGGACAATATTTGCAGAATAAGGTAAAGTTGCAAGCGGAGTTGCAGTGATAACGATTACATCGATGCAAGTTGTAGCAATGGAAGTTGTGGCGATGGGAGTTGCAACAACAGGGGTGAGAGGGAAGAGAGCATTGCAGAATGGAACAACGTTGCAAGAAGAATTGCAGCAGTGGTAGTTGTGGTAATAAGATTTGCAACCATAGGGGTTGCAACAAGGGGAATCATAGCAACAAGATTTGCAACAAGGGGAATTGCAGCAACAATAGTTGTAGTCACATTTATCTTCTTCCCTGCATATCCTGAAAAAATTTATTAGCATGAAGAAAACTTGATCCAAAGGATCCTGACATAACCATCACAAAATCGTGAAGTGCCCTTTGTTTTAAGCATGTCTTGCGTCATCATAAGTTGAGTTTCACAAAACATGCCCCCAAGCGTGTCCCTAAAGATTTTCACACATGGGTGTATTATTATTATTATTATTATTATTAAGAACATGAATGAATCATTCAACAGGATTTCCCCCTTTCTTTACAATCTCCAGGTCATTGTCAGGCCATCTGCTAGTGATCCTATTCAATTAAATTAGTCAGAAACTAAAGAGTTATACATTTAATTATCAATCTGAGGTCGTATCCCACTTATGAAATACTGTACATTGTATATGCAAATGTAGTGTTGTAATTTTTATTGAGTTGTAGTACTTTTAATGTCACAAATCGATATTTTAATATGCTCGATTAAGTCACCAATCTACGCTAATTCTTGAATTGCAGGAAAATAAATATCACACTTGAAGGAAAAAGAAAATCACACTTGCGGAAAATAAATCACACTTGCATAAAGTAAATCACACTTGCAGAAATTAAATCACACTTGTGGGAAATAAATAACACATGCATAAAGTAAATCTCACTTGCGGAAAAAGAATACTATGCTAATTTTTAATGGTGAATTGCTCAAGGATAATGATAATATTGACTTGATGTAACAATTAGGTGTTCATATACTCAATAACAAATTTTAAATTCAATGGAATACCAATCACAAACAGTTGTAGAACAATGTTGTCATAAATTTGGAAAAAACAAAGCAAAATAAAGTAAAGTTGCAAGTGGAGTTGCAGCAACATGATTTGTAGCACGAAAGTTACAACAACACGAATTGCAACAATGGGAGTTGCAGTAATGAGTGTTGCAG
>ML816244.1:94435-182716 GCA_009831015.1 Picea engelmannii | reverse complement strand
AAGTATAATTAAACTTAATTATGTCCCTTGATTATTAATTAATCAATGTGTAATTAATCCTTGGGGGGATTAGTGCATGAAGGGACATGTGGCCCCTTCATGCCATGCAATTAAATTTTACTTTTACCATGCAAGTGAATTATTGGAATATAATGGATTAAACTAGAAAATCTAACTTACATAAATTAAACACAAAAATTTGCAACCATTAATTGATATAAGTAAAAAAAAAAATCATGATTAATTGCTTAATTGACAAAAGAACAATGGACAACATTCAACCACATTTAACACAAGGATTTTCTAGGCAATGCCGCTAGAAAAACCCACAAGGGGAAAACCAGTCCAAGAGAGATTATTTATTAAGCTCAGAGAGAAATATTCTAAGATTGCAACAGTATTTTACAGTAAGAATAAAACAACACTTATCACACAAACACAACACAAAAATCATCCTTGAAATCTGTGTCAAATTGTGTTGAAAATTGTGCCACTATTGCACAGTCTATGCAGCCCAGTTCAATCATAACAAAAGCTATAGAAGCTCGATAAATGTGCCCATATTTGTTGTAGTATGGACATCTTCTGTATAGACTTGTATCCAGCTATAAATTCCCACAAGCTATCTTGAAATCCGTGTTGTAGAAGCCTTGATTTTTGTGCAGCCAAAAACAGTAGTACAACCCTCTAAATTTGTATTGTACGACCTCTCTCTTTTGTTGTATGGACCAACATACAATGTTGTAATGGTATTGGGATGTGTTCTCTCTCTCTCTCTTGGAAATTTTTCCCCTTCTCTTGTTGTCCTTCTCCTTTCTCCTTCAGTTCAATCTCTCTTTGTCTCTCTTGGAATGTGTGTCTTTTCACTTTCCTTATCAAGCTCTCCTTGAAAACTGCACCCCACCTCTCTCAAGATGCTTCTGTGCATTATTTAATGAGTAACTTTCCTAACCCTATATCTCAAGGGATGAGATTTGATCTTGCTCCATAAGATCAACGGGCATGACTTAATATTCCATTGAGGTCACTTAAATCACTTAAGTGAACCAAACATTATAAAGTCACTTTTACCCATTAAATAAAAGACCCAACTTGACTTTATAAAATCACTTTATAAACTCACTTAAGAGAGACATTTGCTTCTCACTTCTGCATGTTGGGCACCGCCAATGTAGAATTACCTCCGAGCTACAAAATATAACAGTCCCTCTTAATGAGGGAGGTACTTCTAGAACCTCCACCAGAATATGCCTCCAAACCCTTCATCTCATCCGTTGTTGTAGTTTCTCCCTCTAAACTAGAACCCTATGCTCCCACTGAACTGGAATCCATTACTGCTACATGCGCTAAACTTTGATTTGGAGACCTACCCATCCAAGACATGCTCCTAGGAGTCTCCTCACTCTCCTGGGCATTCAACTGTGTCATCTCATACCTGCTAAGTCCTCTGAAAGTATTGTAAGAAGATTGAGTCCCCAGTATCAACTCACTCTCCTGTGTAACCTTCTCACTCTCAAACATTGACACAGACTCTGAATACAAGAATCCACTATATCCAACCACAGGTTGTCCTAACAACCTATATAACCTCTAATGCCCGACACCAAGCAATACTGGTGTGTTTGGAGTAGATCCCTCTAGATATAGAAACACTCGTCCACAGAAGAACACAACTCCAAATCCATCAATCTCCAAAGATGACACTAACAACAAATTTATTGTCATCTTTGGAATAAACAAAACCTCGACCAACTCCAGAAAACCTCCTCACTCTAGCTAAATTATCACACTTCCAACCCCCTTCACTGCAAGTCTGTTGTCGGCCCCACTATCCACATAACATTATGAGTCTATCTCTAAAATACTAAGGAATGTTGGCCTCATTCATGTCATATGTCGAGATGCACCACTGTCCACAAACCACGCTTCAATGTCCTTGAACACTGGACAACCACTACTTGAAGGGCAAGTCATTGGAGAGAATTCCTTCTCAAATTTCTCAGTGAAATCAACAACCTCAGTTGATGTTGATACCTCTAGCTCCTACTTCTTCTTCTTCTTGTTTGTACATTTACTAGCGTAGTGGCCAGTCTTGTGACATGCAAAGCATTTCACTTTGTCAATTTCCTTCTTCTTGTTTTTTCTCTTTCCCATAAGAGCAACAATCTACTCGTTATGAGAACCTTCCTAGATATCCTTCATTATGAGAACAACAACAGTCTCCTGATATCTACTATGAGAACCCTCCTGGATATCCTCATGAGTAAATTCATCACATAGTCTACACCAATTTGGGAGCTTATATTTCCCCTCCACACACTTCACGAAAACATCCCACTCTTTGATGAAGCCCTTCAGGGCTATGCATGCCAACTCTGAGCCTGGAATAATCTCCCCTACAGCTACCAAATCATCCTTCGCCTATCTAATTCGGGTGAGATAGGAAGCCACACTCTCTCCCTTGGCCATCCTAGTGCTATGGAGCTTGTCCCTCAGATCCATCTTCATGTTCTCGTTCTTATTATTGTAAAAGTTTGTCAGTGCATCCCACATCTCCTTGGTTGTTTGCTTCTCATCCAAATGTGGAATCATGTGGTCTCTCACTCCATCCAAGATTATTCTCTGCGCCTGTTCTTCCTTCACCTCCTGGAGGTCTAGGGCAATGGGATCTGACAAACACACTTTCACGGTGGTACTCACAAACACCCACAACTCACTCTCCTTGAGAACAGTTGTAATACTCACCTTCCATTATAGGTAGTTGGAGATCCCCTCCAACCTATCCTCAAAACTAAGACTAGAATCCATCCTTTTCCAACTAACAAAGACCCTTTCTTCCCCTTCTTCTTCCAAGAAAAACCCTTGCAAATCATTGTTATCCAAGTGCCAAAAATATGTCCACTGAACCTCAGACCCTAAGCTCTAATACCATGTGTAAATTTCACCTAAAAGTAGGCAACCACTTAGCCAACACAATGATTTCAGACTCCAATAAAACACCAACAGTAATGCAATAAACTCAAAATCATTCAATTGTAATTTATGAGAAGAAATACATTGACTAAGAAAACTAAAAATTAGCAGTGGAAAATAAAAGAACAATGGACAACATTCAACCACATTTTACACAAGGATTTTATGGGAAATTCCCCTGGAAAAACCCACGAGGGGAAAACCAGTCCAAGAGAGATTTTTTATTGAGCTCACTGAGAAATATTTTGAGATTACAATAGTCTTTTGCAACAAGAAGAAAACAGCACTTATCACACAAACCCAACACAAAAATCCTCCTTGAAATCTGTGTCAAATTGTCTTGAAAATTGTGCCACGAATGTATGGCCTATATGGCCCAGTTTAGTTAGAAAAAAAGCTATAGAACCTCGATAAATGTGCCCATATTTGGTGCAATACAACCCTCTTTTGTACAGACTTGTCTCCAAATGTAAATGCCCACAAGCTACCTCGAAATCCATGTTGTAGAAGCCTTCATTTCCATGCAGCCAAAAAAAAAAGTATGACCCTCTAAATCAGTATTGTGTGGCCTCTCTTTTTTGTTGTACAGACTAGCATACAATGTTGTACTGGTCTCGAGATGTGTTCCCTCTCTCCCTCCTGGAAAGTGCATCCTTTCTCTTGTTGTCCTTCACCTTTCTCCTTCAACTCAATCTTTCTTCGTATCTCTTGAAATGAATGTCTCTTTTCTTTCCCTCTCAAGCTCTCCTTCAGAAGTGTGTCCCACCTCTCTCTCAAGCTACTTTTATGCATTCTTTAATGAGTAATTTCCCTAACCCTATATCTCAAGGGTTGATATTTGATCTTTCTCCACAAGATCAACATACGTGACTTAATCTTCCGTTGAGGTCACTTAAAACACTTAAGTGACCCAAAAATTATAAAGTCACTTTCACCTGTTAAATAAAAAACACAACTTGACTTTATAAAATCACTTTATAAAGTCATTTTATAAACGCACCTTATAAAGTCACTTAAGAGAGACATTTTCTCGTCACTTCTGCATGTTGGGCACCGCCAATGCAGAAGTACCTCCGAGCTACAAAATCCAACACGTGCCCTAGGCATTTCGAAAGGTTGACCTAAACTTCCTCCACAACTCCTACCAGGTAACCAACCCCATGCATCGAAGTCCAATCCCACAACACCATCAATGAGTACTACTCCCACCCTTCTTCTAGACTTCAACATCACAACTCCAATATCAGGCACTATGGCTGACGGAATTTTCAATAAGTTCCTAATTAATTTAGTCAATAAATGAAGAGTTGTACATTTAATTATCAACTTGAGGTCATATCCCACTTATGAACTGTCGTACATTGTATATGCAAGTATAGTGTTGTAATTTCTATTGAGTTGCAATACTTTTAATATCACAAACTGAGATTTTAAGATGATCGATCAAGTCACCAATCCATGCTAATTCTTGAATTGTAGGAAAATAAATGTCACACTTGTAGGAAAAAGAAAATCACACTCGTGGAAAGTAAATCACACTTGTGGAAAATAAATCACACTTGCGAGAAGTAAATCGAACTTGCATAAAGTAAATCGCACTTGCGGGAAATAAATAACACTTGTGAAAATTAAATCACACTTGTGGGAAATAAATCACTTTTGCAAAAAGTAAATCACACTTGCGGAAAAAGAATACTATGCGAATATCTAATGGTGACTTTCTCAAGGATAATGATAATCTTAACTTGTTGTAAAAAATAGGTGTTCATATACTCAATGAAAACTTATAAAATCAATGGACTAACAATCACAAACAACTACAGAACAATGTTGTCATAAATCCGAAAGAAAACCAGAATAAAGTAAAGTTGCAAGTGGAGCTTCAGCAATGAAGTTGCAGCACAAAAGTTACAACAATGTGAATTGCAACAACAAGAGTTGTGGTAATGAGAGTTGCAACGACATCTACGATTACAAACTTTCGGGAATTGAACTAATACCAAATTGCAACTTATGATTGCAGAATACACAACACAAAGAAGCTAAATATTACCCACAGAAGAATTACAATTATCTAATTACCAAATCTTGAACTATAGCAATACGAAAAGATAAAATGACTACATAATTAAATGGACAACAACGAAATAAAAATCCTACTTTTAATGTACTGGAAGTGCCTGACTAAGGAGGGGGGCCTACCCCCTTAGACAAGGCACTGAGCTACAAAATCATAATTGCACAAACACTCAGCACATCATCACGTGAATAGAAGAAGAACGGAAAATTATATTGTCGAAGTCTTAAGTTTTACAATACATCAATATGCTATCGCCAGAATCATTCCTCGAGCTCAAGGAAAGTTGGGGTTTTTATACAAGACTTTCAAAGTCTAAATAAAACAAAGGGATGGATGGACAACCAAGAGAATTAGGTTGTTTGTTTGTTTACATTGATATTGTCAATTTTTGGAAAAGAACGGTCATATGTTGACTTGGATCAGTTAGGTGACGGTTGCTAGGCGAACTAATCTCCCTTTTGGTTGTCCACTTTCATTTTGTCTCCTTTCTATTGTGAGGAGCGATCTTGACCAATGGCTATAATGTTGACTGATGTGTTGGAAGACTTTGTCTTGGAGTTGCATCAATGATATTGTACTTGAATTTTCAGTAGTTGTATCGTGCTTGAAGTTGTAGTAGTTGTATCATACTCGGAGTTGCAACACTTGTAAAGGAGTTTCAACTCTTATAGGGAGTTGTGGCCACTGTAATTTTTTATGCATAGCAATGTAAGTGCAAGAAGGTACAATTTTCTTTTAAAAATATGTAAGGATAGCATAAAAATGACATATGGGAGAAGATTTATACCTAGGTGGAAAAATGAGACAAACTGGACAAGGAAGATATCAAAAAGAGTATGAACAGTGGAAAATGGTAAGGAAAAAGGTTTTGAACATGTGTTGAAAATATGCCAATTTAGGCACATGTCATCTTCCCCTGCTTCCTCTAGATGACTATGTTCCTATTTTTCATTGATGTTATGCCCTTGTATAATTGATGTGTCCTCTGCTAATCCCTACGTTGTTTCAATATGGCTATCTTTTTTAATCAATATAACATATGTATTTTGGAAAACTATTTATGTTGTTTCATTTATTTGAGTTGTCTCTTCTATATGGAGAGAGGGTTCCCCTGCAACAAGAGGACTTGTTGCAAGGTATCTTGATTCCTCAAGTGCCCTTTGTTCACCATGTTCATCCTTCATCATTTTAAAGTTCATTTGTAGCTTCCAATTTTTCATTCTCAGTATCCTATTTTGTTTTATAAGAGATTCATAAATAGGCAATGAATGTGGAATTCTTACCCAGGATGTAGCAATAACCTTCTTTTCAGGCTCAACAATATCTAGTTCTGGTACCTATTTCCCTGCTTCATGTGCATTAGTATACTTGTCTCCAAAAGTGTTTCCTACCAGATCATCAAGCTCTTCTGCTTCCTGTTATTCTTTGTCTGATTCATGTGAGTTGGCAGACCATTCCCCAAGAGTGCTTCCTATTGGTTCTTCTGGATCATAAGAGCCTCTGGTTCTAATTCCTCTTTCACTTATGTATTGAAAATTGTTTCCTAAAGATTTCTTCTTGTTGGTTCTCGTGGGTCAGCAAGAGCCTCTTGTTCATTTTTATTTTGATGGTCATCAATTTGTTCTAATGCCTCTATCTCATGTTGATTGGCAGAGAGATTTGGTTTCTCTGGATGTGATTCTTGGGATTTGGCAGAGTGCTCCTAAGAAGTGCTCCCTACTGGTTCTTGTGGATCCGCAGGAGCCTTTGTCTCACGTCCCCCTCTTCTCTTGTGATGGATCCTCTACCTCTTATGGAATTGCAGTTTGTTCCCCAAGGGTGCTCTTGGTTGGTTCTTCTTCATCTGTATATACCTCAAGGATGGTGGTAATCCCTTCTCCAAGAGTGCCTCTTGTTGGTTCTTGTGGGTCAGCAAGGGCCTCTATGTCCATTCCCTTGTCAGCTTCCAGGTTGGTTCCCTCCATTGCTTCATCGGATTCTAGGTCATACTTTTATTCTTTTTCTTTCACCTCATCATGTTTTTTTCATTTTCATTGAGCTGCAGTCGCAGAGGTGTGCCTCATTCTTCTTTTCTTTGTAATATGGGGTTGTCTCTTTTTGAACCCTCTGACTCTCTTTGTAGGTGTTTTTTTTTCGATCACCTCGACATCACTATCATGGGATTCCTTTGTCAGAGTTGCAACATGATATCCCCTTTCCCTATTTGTCCTTCTAGGTCTCTTTGGTTAAGTAGTATCAGCATCTGGGGTTAGTGTGACTATGAAATTGTTGCTTCGAGGTGGATTTGCAGTCACTATTTCTCCCAGTGCTAGAAGTGCAGCCATTTATTTCGCAAATGCCTAAAGTGTAGCCATGACATCTTCTAAAAATATCACTTGTGGTTGGACGATGCTACTCCATGTGTGGCCTTCCTTATGTAGGGCATGTTCCACTAACAACTTGATAAGCCCATAGTGTGAGATAGCATCTTTGGAATGCTTCAATATCTTCACGAGTATCGTCATGGTCTACAAGTTTTGAAAAAGGAAATACAACATATTGATGGGTCGGTCATGTCTGAGTTGGTCCAAGAGTTGGATATGTTGAAGGTAAACAACCATATAGCAGTATTCGCATGTGAAATGATTTTGATCGAATATGGCTACATCATGCCAAGGGTCTGGTAAAGATTGTCTTTCAAATCTTGTGCCCTTCTTTACCAGAGCCTCTCCAAGCTCAAGAAACTATCACAGGATTTCGAGTTGGGAGGTCCTTCTCGAGTACCACCTCTCTCCTATCTGTGGAAAACATGTTGCTTCTGCCACTATCTCTTTTGTTACTTCCACCTAGGTTCCTGCTATCATAAACTATTCTAACCGAAAATTCAAAGCAAATTCCAGGGAAACTTTGTCATTATACCCCTGCAAGAGTTGTACATAGTCCATCCAACCATCATGTTAGAGAATTTGTGTAATATTTTCATAAGATTCAAGTAGCAACTCTTTTGTTGGTTCTCTGCATATCAAGGAGCCTCCCATTGTCTCTCTCCTTCCTGACTCTGATCACTTGCAACTGTAGAGGAAATGGTTTTTGGTCGAGTGGGGGATTTCTGATTATGGAAATATCATGGTGATTATTACAGTTATGGTGTAAGGTGGCGAGTATGGTGGTGGTGTAATAATGGAAACATATGCCACTTATAGTTAAATCATTACACATTCTTTCAAAAAACATAATTGTCTTGTCTTATCTGAATTGGTTATCCCTCATACAAGTGTCATGCCGGTGGAGTTACGATGATGGAGACAAAGTCACATCAACGGTATTAGCCGAAATCTCAACATCGTTGTTGCTTATACTTTCCATCGAAATTGCAATAACGAAGACGCGCATAAAGTGAAAGTTGCAAGTGCAGTCGCAGCAACAAGATTTGTGGTAATGGAGCACCAACACTAAGAGTTGCAGCAGTGGGAGATGAAACAACAAGTTTGTGGCCTCATTAGTGTAGATGGGAATTGCAGTGTCAGTGGAGTGGACAAAAGGTATGGACGAGAATTGCAGCATCAATGGTGCAAGCGAAAAGGTATGGACAATAATTACAACATCGGTGGTGCAGACGAAAGGTATGGATGAGAATTGCAGCATCGGTGTTGTGGACGAAAGGTATGGACAATATTTGCAGAATAAGGTAAAGTTGCAAGCGGAGTTGCAGTGATAACGATTACATCGATGCAAGTTGTAGCAATGGAAGTTGTGGCGATGGGAGTTGCAACAACAGGGGTGAGAGGGAAGAGAGCATTGCAGAATGGAACAACGTTGCAAGAAGAATTGCAGCAGTGGTAGTTGTGGTAATAAGATTTGCAACCATAGGGGTTGCAACAAGGGGAATCATAGCAACAAGATTTGCAACAAGGGGAATTGCAGCAACAATAGTTGTAGTCACATTTATCTTCTTCCCTGCATATCCTGAAAAAATTTATTAGCATGAAGAAAACTTGATCCAAAGGATCCTGACATAACCATCACAAAATCGTGAAGTGCCCTTTGTTTTAAGCATGTCTTGCGTCATCATAAGTTGAGTTTCACAAAACATGCCCCCAAGCGTGTCCCTAAAGATTTTCACACATGGGTGTATTATTATTATTATTATTATTATTAAGAACATGAATGAATCATTCAACAGGATTTCCCCCTTTCTTTACAATCTCCAGGTCATTGTCAGGCCATCTGCTAGTGATCCTATTCAATTAAATTAGTCAGAAACTAAAGAGTTATACATTTAATTATCAATCTGAGGTCGTATCCCACTTATGAAATACTGTACATTGTATATGCAAATGTAGTGTTGTAATTTTTATTGAGTTGTAGTACTTTTAATGTCACAAATCGATATTTTAATATGCTCGATTAAGTCACCAATCTACGCTAATTCTTGAATTGCAGGAAAATAAATATCACACTTGAAGGAAAAAGAAAATCACACTTGCGGAAAATAAATCACACTTGCATAAAGTAAATCACACTTGCAGAAATTAAATCACACTTGTGGGAAATAAATAACACATGCATAAAGTAAATCTCACTTGCGGAAAAAGAATACTATGCTAATTTTTAATGGTGAATTGCTCAAGGATAATGATAATATTGACTTGATGTAACAATTAGGTGTTCATATACTCAATAACAAATTTTAAATTCAATGGAATACCAATCACAAACAGTTGTAGAACAATGTTGTCATAAATTTGGAAAAAACAAAGCAAAATAAAGTAAAGTTGCAAGTGGAGTTGCAGCAACATGATTTGTAGCACGAAAGTTACAACAACACGAATTGCAACAATGGGAGTTGCAGTAATGAGTGTTGCAGTGACGTCTGCGATTACAAACTTTCAAGAATTTAACTAATACTAAATTGTAGCTTATGATTGTAGAAATCCATGACACAAAGAAGCTAAATATTACCCACATGGGAATTGCAATTATCTAATTACGAAATTTGGAACTACAACAATACGAAAAGATAAAATGACTACATAATTAAATGGACAACAGCGAAATACAAATCCTAATTTTAATGTAGAGGAATTACCTTACAAAGGAGGGGGGCCTACCCCCTTAGACAAGGCACTGAGATACAAAATCATAATCTCATGAACTCTTGACACATCATCACGCGAATAAGAGAATAATGGAAAATTATATTGTCGGAGTCTTAAGTTTTACAATACAACAGTATGTTATCTCCATAATCATTCCCAAATATCAAGGTAAACTAGGGTTTTTATAAAATACATTCAAAGTCTAAATAAAACAAGGGGACGGATGGACAACCATGAGAATCAGGTTGTTCATCTGTTTACATTGATATTATCAATTTTTGGAAAATATCGGGCATATGATGACTTGGATTAGTTGGGCGATGATTGGTAGGAGAACTAATCTCCCTTTTGGTTGTCCACTTGCCTCATGTTGCCTTTTTATTGTGGGTAGCGATCTTGACCAATGGTTGTAATGTTGACTAATGTGTTGGCAGACTTTGTCTTGGAGTTGTAGCAATGGTATCGTACTCAAAGTTGAAGCAATTGTGTTGTGCTTGAAGTTGCAGTAGTTGTATCATGCTTGAAGTTGCAGCACTTGTAGAGGAGTTGCAACTCTTATAGGGAGTTGAAGCCACTGTAATTTCTCCCGCATAGCAATGTAAGTGCAAGAAGGTACAATTTACTTTAATAAATATGTAATAATAACATAAAAATGGCATATGGGAGAAGATTCATACCTAGGTGGAAAAATTAGCCAAACTAGATAAGGACGATGTCAAAAAGAGTATGAATAGTGGAAAAGGGTAAGGAAAAGGGTATTTAACGGGTGCTGAAAGTATGCCAATTTAGGAACCCATCTGATCCAAATTATTTTGAGAACAAAATGAAGGCGAAGATATAAAAATGAAATATACTGAGATATTGCAATAAACACAAAAATACAGTAATGCACAATTGTTTTAATGAGAGAATGTACAGAGACTGTAAAATTATGGAGTGAATGACTCGCTAGAATGGTGGAAGCTTATCCCTGAGAAGAGATATGATGGCTACGCACATTCGCAAGAAGATGATGATGTTTACAATGAGGGTCTAGAGGATTTTTTAACATAAAGAAAATCCAAAACCCTAACCCTGGAAGATAAAACGCCAAAAGGTTGGTGGGCACCAATGGGGATAATAGGTACATCAACTTCCCAAGGGCATAAATTTTGCATACGATCTATGTTTGGGGCACACGATAGCTTGTTGGAAAGGTTTAACTAAGGAATACACATTTTTCCATCACACTTTGGATAGAACCTACAGTGTGACTGTGGCGGGCCCAGAAAACATTTTATAGGGCCTCAAAATGGCCCCAAAAGTTTAGGACCTGAAAAGTTGTAGAAAAACTACCAAGGTGGAAACCCCTATTTTGAGCCAATGGAATAGGTGGGTGGCCATTGATTTCCTCCTGGATAATTCTTCCCCCCTTGGGAAGAAATGGTCTCCATTGCATCAAGTCCATGGGGAATTTTTTGTTGAATCTGAACCTTGGTGAGCTTCTTGCCTTGTTGAAGAAGTTGTCCTGCTTAGCTTGTTGAAGGTGATTATGACGTTGTTTCTGGAGGGGTTGGATCCATTCAAACGATCTAGCTGCATGATATGCCCAAGTGTGGGAGGGCTCTATCGGTGAAGATGCAACATGAGGAGTATGAAGGGATATGTTATGCTTGATTGGAAAGTGTGGAAACACCCACGTAGGTGAAGCAACAATATTTTTGTGCCCTTTTACAATATGATTTTGCTGGATAGAAAGGTCGTGCGTCGAGGATGCAGTGGTTGTCGTGTCCTTGTGTTCAACTTTTGATCAAATCATGAAGATTCTAAACTTTGTGGTATGAGATATTTCTTTGTAGCACTGTTTTGTCGAGACAGTAGTCGGAACCACCTCTGGTACCCTATAACAATGACGCTACATGGTTGAGACTCATAAAAATCATGACACCTCCACATATATGGTTGACCTAACAGAACATCACAAATTTACAGTGGGGAAACATCACACAATACCTCTTCCTTTAAGGGCTTGATGTCGTATGACAGGCGACACTATTGGTTGACCCGAAGATCTCATCCCTGGTGAAGCCATCCGATGTTGTATGGCTGCGAGTGTGGTGTTATCAGAAATTATATATGCTTGATGACCTCTAATAATATGAGGTTCTTATGGATTTTTCTATCAAAAATAAAATTTACCGGGGTCCCCTTCACCCACATCTGTGAATGGAAAAGGTGCTCCCCCTCCTTAGGATCCTTTGGTTCTTCTGGTTGGATTGTTGTGGTCGTGACAGTAGAAGTGGGTTATGAATCAATTATCTATCTCCTTTATTATTATCTAAATCAGAGTCTGAGTCGGGGCTCGGTTCTATTTCTTTGAGCTTGGTTACCAATGATTGTTTCAAGCGACATTCATTGGTGTTATGCCACGGGATTTTGTGAAAGTTGCACCACTTCCTAGTGTCCTTCTTCGTCTTCTTGTTTCCCTTCTTTTCATGTGGCTTGGACTAGTTGTATTCAGGTTGATTGTTCTGTGAGTTAGGGTTGCCTTTACCAGACTTTGGTTGTTGTGGATTTGCAAGCCCAAATTCCCGCTTGTTTTGTTGCTTAAATTTCTGCTCAATTTTGATATCATATCAATAAGCGACTCCCATAGATGAGATGTCCATAAACTCCATTTCGGTTTGGATGTACCTGTGTAGAGACCCACAGTATTTTAGAACCAAACGTCGCTAATATTATTTGATACCCAGCTTGTTGCCCAATGTATGAAAGGTATTTGTGAAATTCGACATTGTTTGGCCCCTTTGTTGATGCAGCATGGTCCATCTCATGTATTGGTCGTCATAGTTTCCCACAAGGTAATATTTCTCCTTGACCACATCCATAAAAAAATCCCAAGTGAGCTCGGCCTAAAATATTCCAGACTCCTCTGTGGAAATTTACTTCCAGTAAGTTTCCCACCAATGTTTGACATGGGGGAGAGCCTTAAGGAGCGCAATGGTGATATTTTCTCTATCGGAAAAATTGTGAACAGAGAAATAACCTTCTAACAAATTTAACCATTTTTCCAAGGCATTTGCATCGATATAACCTTCAAATATGGGAATATAAAAATTAACTTGTACCTTGAATGGGGAAACGTCTCCAAAGTGACTTCTTGAGGAAGATGCCCCTGTTATTGTTGGTAATCGTTGAAGGATTTGGGTAAAATTATCCAACATCTTGTTCCTCTGTTACTCGAGGGATTCCACGAGCAACAACTTGATGGGATATTCTGCTCCCACGTCTCTCTTTTCTTCTGCCATGGGAGGCTGCTTGGGCTAGCAAGAGTAGTTTTCCTCAAGACAAACTAGATCAAGAACCAACTCTCTATACCCTGACCTCGTCAGGGAAATGCACTAAGAAACAACAAGGAGTAGCCTGCTCTGATACCACTGATCTAGATTTTGTTTAGAACGAAATGAAGGTGGATATCTAAGAATGAAATATACCAAGATATTGAAATAAACACAAAAATACAGTAATGCACAAATTTTTATTAATGAAAGAATGTATAGACAGTGTAAAATTATAGAGTGAATGACTCGCTAGAATGGTGGCATCTTATCTCCGAGAAGATATGTGATGGCTATGTTCATTCGCAAGAAGATGATGATGTTTACGATGAGGCTCTAGAGGCATTTTTAACATAAAGAAAATCCAAAACCCTAACCCTGGAAGATGAAATGCCAAAAGGTTTGCGGGCCCCGATGGGGGCAGTTGGTACGTCAACTTCTTAAGGGCGTAACTTTTGCATACGATCTTCGTTCGGGGTGCACAATAGGTCGTTGGAAAGGTATATATGAGGAATAAAAATTTTGTTGTCACGCTCTAGATAAGGTCTACATTGTGACTATGGCGGACTCATAAAAAGTTGTTTAGGGCCTCAAAACGGCCTGGAATTTTAGGACCCGAAAAGCTGTAGAAAAATTGCCAAGGTGGAAACCCTTGTTTTGAGCCAGTGAAATAGGTGGGTGGCCACTGATTTCCACCTAGATCATCATAAATGGACTTCTCAATAGGGATGGTTTTAGGGGCTAAATTTTTCTCATGGGCTAATTTTCCATGGTTTTTCCCCAAAAAAGATTTGCTATTCTAAAAATGATTCACCCAAATTCTATAGGATAAAATTATTTTACCTTAAAAATCGCCAAAAAATTATACAAACTATATAAAATCCTTAGAAATTTGAATATTTTTACAAAAATATCGCCAAACATTTATAGTTGGCATATGAAGGATTAGTAAGATTCGCCAAGGTTTCTACATTTTAAAATAAATTTCCATCCTTAAAATCATCATTGCTTCTCAAAATGGTCTCATTTTGCATCAATAATTACACAAGGCAAAAGAACCACTAACATAGGTTGGTTAATTGAGTTTATCCCTAACCCATAAGGTGTTACTTTGTATATATTATCCATTGTATGTATGGGCTACCACGATGTCATCAATCAAACCAGTCCTCTCGTCCCACTGGTGGATTTCCTGTCAATCACCACCTCACAAATGTAACCAATGCATTAATTATAATCATAATATCATCATCTCATAGAAAATAATCCACATGCTTACTCTTGCATGTCATCATGAAAACACAACATCATTGTCATCATGAAAACACAACATCATTGTCGTCATGAAAACACATCATTGTCATCATCACATCCTGGATATTAAGGCACCATATTCTCATGCATATCATCATAAAACATCTTATCATAAAAACTTCATGCAATTACCACATGCCATCACATTATGAAATATTATCATAAGATCATAATCTCAACGTATATTTATTAAAGATATAACATTACATGAACATAACAAATTGAACCACATTTGAACATAACATCATTAGTATGATAGTCATCTCAACACATATCACATGTAGAGAAATAAAAACATCATAAGTGTTCTTATCATGATTCATCAGCAAAATCAAAGTTATTAGCTTGCATTAATAAATAGTGAATACCAACATTTATATCTAATGCAATAAATATCATCAAAACTTCCATCTATTACATGGATCTACTTGGTTAAGTTTGTCAACCTGGGTTGATTTAGCAATACTATGAGTACCATATTACCATCAAGATACCGATTGTTTTATGATTATCATTTCCTCTTCTTTCGACAAGAAGGTAGACAATTTATGGGGTAAGTATAATCACCCTATTAGTGTGCTAAAGTTTTTATATATTTTCCTTATTTGATTACACTATTAAACTTTCAACTAAGCCTCAAACTCTAAGAATGCATTGTTTCCCACGTAGTGGAATTCAATGAAATTCAACACTAAGCTATTATTGGCCTTATTAGCATCCCTTCTATCATCAATATCAAATTTTAAATTATTAGGATTATATATTTTTTATCGTTATCCAAGGTTCTTATGTCACTTTACATTTCTAGCTTACCCATTCAAGGACCGTTATACTTATTACAGCGCAAGTTGTAGGTTGGGAAAAGCCCAACCCAACCACAAAAAAAGTGTTGCAACTTGGGAGTCCTGCACCCAATGTCACCTCAATGTAGGTCCCACACTTCAAGGGTGACTAGGTCACTCTAGGGAGACGATCTCGGTGACCCTAGGGGGATTGAGATGGATATGGAGAGGAATGGAAGTGAATCCCCTAGAGTTCAAGTCTAAGTGGAATGAAAAGTGGGAAGACATGCCTTGTAAGTCAAGTGATTGTTGCCCCAAAGGTATATTACTTCTATGGATGATTGTACTTGCCCGAGACATAAGAAAATCCAACTTGCAATAATATATGTTAGTATGGATCAGCAAGTTAAGCTTGTTGTCCCTAATTTGCATCAATATATGAAAGTTTATATCAGAAAGTAAGACATTCAAATAAGCATGTAAAGCATAATATCAATCAACAATATTATCAATGAGTATGGTAATCAAGTATGACTGAAAAATGGCACTTTAAGGTTGAATAAAGAAAGTTGTTATAACACGTATTTTCTATAGAAAATTGCATCCTTATGGATGTAGAATTCAATGGCATGCAGCAACAAAATCAACCATGAAAAAGTACCAAGAATTATCCCAAAATGTGTGCCCTAGTTAGTAGACTAGGTGAGTGAAGTTAGAGAACTAGTCTAGGGTTAGTTTAGGAGTTAAGAGAGTGTTAGTAGCTAGGGTTATGCAGCCCTAATGGTTGTAGGTTAAAGTTTGTAACAGAAATTAAAGTAGTGGGAGAGAGGGGATGCCCTAGTAGGGGAAGACTCCTCTCAATAAGGAAAACCAACTTCAAGCGAGAAACCTTTCAAAAGATCAAAATTTACGTTTCCCAAGGAAATGATTTTATATGTCCAATGCAAAAAAAAGTATGACTAGTGCCTTTACTATTGGTTTAATGGAGTCAAATAAAGGAAAGAGCTAGAGAAGCTACCTCCTTGGGGGTGTAATCTGGATTACTTCCCAAGGCAAGTTTCTCTAGCTAGGGTTTAAGCTAAGAGAGTGTATACCCTTATACTTCTCTTAGAAAACCCTTGTTTAATCAATAAGATGAAGCATAAAATTATGAAGACTATGGCGGGGATGTATGCCCTTATACTTCCCACCTAGATCCTATAAAAACAATCCTTGACTTGAAAATAATGATAGCATAAGAGTAAAAGACCATACCAAAATCAAGAAAGATGCCAAGACAATCCACCATAAAAGCTAGAAAACATCCATCCAAGGCTAGCGCCTCACTCCTCCATCAACCATTCAACAAGATAGCCATAAACAAATGCACAAGGGACAAATAGAGACAAGTGTAGCGAAAATTTCAGACCAATACTTCTCACAATGAGGGAGAGTTATGTTAAAATGAGATCATATGATCTCTTATTTATACAAAATGTCACCAAGGTGACTTGTCCAAAAATTAATGGGTAAACCACAAGATTAGGAGTCAACATCCCTAATCTTTCCCCCTTAACAAATTAATATTAAACAAATCATTTAAAATTTCACTTTTGCACAAATAAAACCCTAATTTACATGGGCGTCACCCCTTTAGGGGACATTTTGGTACTAGGAGAAGGTCGTTGGCGATGTAGGAGGGTATCAAAGCTTCCCAAAGCCACGTTTCAAGCATCCAAATGTCTTTCTTCATGGTCAAAGCCTCAAAAACCTCAAAACATCCAAGTGCCAATTCATACCATCTCACCATCATTCCCTAGCCCCCCAAACATGACGTCAAGCTCAAAAAGGGGACGTTTTACCCCTCCTGGGAAAATTGTTTGGAAAATAAGGGTTGGGCTATGTCGTCCAAGTCATCATCAAGGCCTTCCAAGTATGATATTTTTCATACGGCATGCTGGCCCTTGGCATACAACCTGAGGGCTTGTAGCCCCATGGAAACCCAAGCTAGGATTTTTCTCCCAAAATTGTCCACCAACTAGGTCCTGCAAAAACAAATGAGCATGCCCTCCAAGGATATCAAGTCATAAAACTATGATAAGTGAGTCCAATCAATAAATAATACATCTAAGCATGTGCATCAAAGATCACTATATCAAACAATTAATTGCTCAAAGACACTATGCGACTTGTCAAGATTGAATATGGGAGGGTTGACGAGTTGTCCTATTGGGTAGATCTTTCCCTAGGTCAAGGAGAGTTTCCAAGAGATCCATATCTAAGCCATGTAAAGTGGATGAAGTGGTTGGGGTCAAGACTCAATGGGAATAGGACTCGTGACATACAAGGGGTCGTAGTGTCTCAATCATCGGTGCCTTTGTAGAGGGTGTGTGGTACCTTCATCCGCAATGTACTTTTTCCAAGCCCATCAATTGCCCTTTATCTTTCTTTATTTGTATTTTCTTTCAATATAGCATAAGGAAAGATTGAAGGTCACTTCCATGGTGTGGTGACCAGATGACAAAAATGTCACCCACAAACACCTAGTGGAAATGAGAAGCTTGGCTCATGATGAGACACCCTTTCTCTTAGCCATGCAACTGAGAGCCATTACCCTGGTTTGGTGACCAGATGATGGTAATGTCATACCACTATATATCCATGGACATGATAGGTCGGCTCGTGATGAGACCTCTTATCCTTCAACTAACCTTTTAAGCATTATTTATTATATTGTGGGTCCTATTATCCCCATTTTGTGGATAACTAAGGAGATCATGTCTTGTGGCCCTCAGATTGAAAATATGGAGTGTCGAGAGACTACCTGACCAGCAGTACCCTTTGCATAGATGGATAACCCACTCAACACCACAGATGGTCATAGTTTTGCAGGTGGCATCCACCACATCAGCTGGCTTCCGGAAGGCAGTAGGCCTTTCTCCATGAAGTACAAGTCAATATTATGGTGAGCATCATTTCAATATTTAAGCCATGTGATTATGTTTTATCTTAGATTTCTCTAGATTTTATGATATATGCTTGTACGTTATGACTTTTTCCCTGCTTCACCTTGGTGGTAGACATTGTGCCCTAGTAAGCGGTTTTCCTTGGGTATGGGTTTTCTACTGGGAACTCTCTTAATGATGCATCTTACTATTCTTGACCATACTTACCACTTTCCATCATTGTTTCCCTCAATTTCCTCATCTCTTGGGATTTTAGGGTGTATTGGCCCAAGAAGGGGTTGTCCCTCATTCTATGGGAAGAAGGGGTTGATGTTGGGTAAAATATAAAAGCCTTGTATAAACCTTCTAGATGCTTTGCCCATGGATAACCCAAGAAATAAATGAAACACTTAGTTTTGAGTAAAGGGGACCCACAATATAATAAATGATTCTTAAAAGGTTAGTTGAAGGATAGGAGATCTCATCACGATCCAACCTATCACATCCATGAATATCTAGTGGTATGACATTACCATCATCTGATCACCAAACCAAAGTAATGGCTCTCAGTTACATGGCTAAGAGAAAGGGGGTTTCATCATGAGCCAACCTTCTCATTTCCATTTGGTTTGTGTGGGTGACATTAACATCACCTGGTCACAACGCCAGAGCAATGACCTTCAACCTCTCCTTATGATATATTGAAAGAAAATAAAGAAAGAAAGATAAAAGGAAATTCATGGGCTTGGAAAAAGTGAATTGCGGATGAAGGTACCACACACCCTCTACAAAGGCACCCATGAATGAGACACTAATACCCATTGTATGTCACGAGCCCCATGCCCATTCAGTCTTGACCCCAACCACTTCATCCACTTTACATGGCTTAGAGAGGGATCTCTTGGAAACTCTCCTTGACCTAGGGCTAGATCTACCCAATAGGACACCTCGTCAACCCTCCCATATTCAATCTTGACAAGTCACATAGTGTCTTTGAGCTGTTAATTGTTTGATATAGTAATCTTTGATGTGCATGCTTAGATGGCTTATTTATTGATTGGATTCACTTATCATGATTTTATGACTTCAGATCCTTGGAGGGAATCATCATTTGGATTTGTAGGACCAAGTTGGTGGAAAGATTTGGGAGAACAAGTTGTTAGGGACCTAACCCGTCACGTAGGTAGAATAATATATTTCCATATAATAAAGGTCAATATTAATAAGGCCTAACAATAAGGAAGAATAAGTCCAATGTAAGAAGACCTAATAGAAGCTTCCGCTTCTAGAAGGATGTTCCTCTAGATGGTTCTTTTGATAGACATGTTTAGTATAAATAGGAGTCGAGGGTATGAGAACTCGTGTCTTGGATATTATTGTAAGAGAGCTCTACTCTGCAGGAGGTTTCCCCCTCAAAGAGGCAAGTGAACATTGCTCTTAGTAATCAAAGTGCTCTTTCTGGTGTTCTTCTGGTATCATTTTGGTATTATTGTGGTTTTGTTCTGGTTATATTGTTGTTCATATGCCATTTCTAGTTATTTATTTATGTTCTGCATAATTTTTTATATCTGGAATATTACAAAAGCCTAGCTTGGGCTTCCATGGGGCTACAAGCCCACAGGTTGGATGCCAAGGGCCCGCATGTCAGATGAGAAATATCAGACTTGGAAGGACTTACAGAAAATTTACACGACATAAGCTAGCCCCCACATGCCAAACATTTTTTCTAGGAGAGGCAAAAAGTCTCTTCTAAAGGAATGACATCACCTAGAGGGGTTAGGGTTTGGTGATGTGGTTGATGCATTGGCACTTGGACGTTTTGAGGAGAATTGGGCTTTGACCATAAAGGAATTAACTTGTATGCTTGACATGTGGCTTTGGCAAGCCTAGGCACCCTCCTCCTACACCAACGACTTGCTCCTAATGCCAAAACGTCCCCTAAAGGGGTGAGGTCCTTCTAAATTAGGGTTTTATTTGTGCAAAAGTGAAATTTTAAAGGAATTGTTTAATATTATTTTGTAAAAGGAAAAAGAATAGGGTTTTTAACCCCTAATCTTGTGTTTTACCCTAAAGTATGTGGACAAACTATGTTAGCTACATTTTGTATAAATAGAGATCATAAGATCTCATTTTAAACAATAACTCTCCCTTTTGTGAGAGGTCTTGGTCTGAAATTTGTGCCACACTTGGCTCTTTTTATCTCTTGTGCACTTTTTTATGGCTATATTGATGAATGGATGATGGAGGAGTGAGGCGCTAGCCTTGGATGATGTTTTTCTAGCTCTTATGGTGGATTGTCTTGACATTTCTCTTGATATCGGTATTGTCTTTTACTATTATGCTATCATTTTTTCAAGTCAAGGATTGTTATGATAGGAGATAGGTGGGAAGTATAAGGGCATACACCTACACCATAGTCTTCATCATTTTTTCTTCCTATCATTGATTATACAAGGGTTTTCTAAGAGAAGTATAAGGGCATAAACCCTCTTAGCTTAAACCCTAGCTAGAGAAACTTGCATTGGGAAGTAAAAGGGCTTACACCCCCAAGGAGGTAGCTTCTCTAGCTCTTTTTTTATTTTATTCCATTAACCCAATAGTAAAGGCACTAGTCATACTTTTTTGCATTGGAGATATAAAATCATTGCCTTGGGAAACACAATTTTTGGTCTTTTGAAAGGTTTCTAGCTTGAAGTTGATTTGCCTCATTGAGAGGAGTCTTCCCCCACTAGGGCACCTCCTTTCTCCCAATACTCTAATTGTTGCTACAAACTTTAACCTACATCCACTAGGGCTGCATAACCCTAGCTACCTATCCACTCTTAAATCCTAAGCTAACCCTAGACTAACTCCTAAATTTTCCCCACTTACTCTACTAACTAGGGCACATATTTTGGGCTAGTTATTGGCACTTTTCCATGGTTGATTTTTCTGATGCATGCCATTGAATGCTAAAGTCATAAGGCTGCAATTTTCTGCAGAAATCACATGTTTACAACAGCCATCTTCTCTATCTTCTTAAGTGTCATCTTTTAGCCTATATTCATTGCTAATCTTGATGTTGATTTACTTAACTAGTTTAGATCTTTGTATGTTGATTTAGATATTTTATTTGCTGATATAAACCATCATTTACTGCTTAAAATTAGGGACAGAAATCTTAACTTGTTGATCCAACTAACATATATCATTTCAAAGTGTCTTTTCTTGTGTCTCGGGCAGGTACAATCATCCGAAAAAGTACTATACCTATGGGGAAATAATTACTTGACTTACAAGGCATCTCTTCCCACCTTTCATTCCACTTAGACTTGACCTCTGTGGGATTCACTTCCATTTCCCTCCAACTCCATCTCAATCCCCCTAGATTCACCAAGATCGCCTCCCTAGAGTGACCTAGTCACTGTTGAAGTTCGATACCTACATCAAGGTGAAATTGGGTGTAGGATTCCCAAGTTGTAGCACTTGATTTGTAGTTGGGTCGGGATAATCCCAACCTACAACTTGCACTATAACATTTTGGCGTCATTTCCACGGAAGATTTTGAATCTTCTTCGTACCCTAACGACACTTTGGTAAGCTATCCCAAAGCCTTTCCCTTAGCATGCCTGGTGACTCCACCCAAGGGACATTCCCTTTCCACCCTCCTTGATGAGCTCATCTTGAAGCTCATCTGGAAACTCCACCTTCCCAGAACCCACATTTCCCTTATCCTTTTCCATCCTTTGGTGAGCCTCGATCTCATCTGGTGACTCCATTGAGGTATTACCCTAAGTAATGGAACAATGGCCTCATGGGATTTACCATGGGAATTCCATAATTTTTACCCCTCCTTTGATGTTCAGGATAATCCTAGATATCCAAACCATTTCCCGACGTAATGGAGGGAAAATTTCCCCAAGTTTGATGGTGATCCATCTCTAGCAGTCACCCATGTCATGAATTATATGAAGTATGATTCGAGCTTAAATGTGTTACATGAAGTTGTGTTGATGAAAATTTATGTATCTTCACTGGAATCAAGTCATAGGGATTGCCTTGCACACTCATGTGATCCAAAGAGTATCCCTTCTTCTAGAAACCTCATTGAATAATTTCTTAAGCAATATCGGCCAACTACTCAAAGTTTGCAAGATGCTTTCCAAGAGCTCAAACACACTCTTTGCTGAGAATATTTTTTTATCGTTACTGAGACAATAAATGAGGAAAATCTTGAAGAAGATCTCGATGAAGAAGATTTGGATGAGAGGTATGATGAAGATGAAGTATTTGCTCTTCCACTTGATGAGGACTTCCCGACCTCTACTCGTATTGCACATCAAGAAGAGAACATGATGAGTTATAATCCTTTTGAGAACTTTGATGATGCTTTGTTCCATGATTGTGGAAATGAAGAAAATTGCCCAAAGGATCTTGATAAAGTTTCTCTTGCAGAAGGCTTGAACGAGACTTTGTTATATGCTTTCCCTTTTGATGAAACTGAAGTTATCCAGTATTGTGAGGAAGTGATCAGCTCCTATGGTGAAGATGAATTCGTGGAGAAACCCTCGGATATAGTTGACGAACACATTGATGATTTCATATAGGTTGGGATACATAGATGGGATGTGAGTTGTTTTAGTATTGGTAGATATCACATTTATGACATTGAGAGTGGATCTCAGGCATAGGGGGGTGAGTTTTGATCATCAGAGGAGTGATCTGCATACGTATATGATTTAGATGCTTAGCAGCCTGGTGATGATATGGTTACAGATTTGTTCCGCCCCTTTGAGGATGACTTGTCACAGCATACTCAGAGTGATCCTCAGTCATCCTTTGGTACATACCCTTTTTAGGATGCACATTTGTTATATGAGGACTTCCAACTGTTGTGCTCAGTTTTTGAGGAATACCGGGACATGGCCACCTCATAGTAGTCAAAGATTCATTCTTCAAAGTGGAATTATTTTCATCTTGGATATTTCCATGGAGATTCACAAGGAAAGAGGCGGTGTTTTTCTACACCTTAGATTGTTCCTTACCTCTTACCCTCTTCTTCAAGAAACCATGTGGTATTCCTCCGATCTCTTATTCCCTTTCAACCCTCAACAAGCAACGAGTATTTATGCGTGGATGAAGATGACCCTTCGTCTACATATAGTATCCCCCTTCAGAGATGCATTGATCAGTCTTGTGGCTACACTTTCAGGCGGGATGATCAGGCTGATGGTTTCTCTTTCCAATAGGATTTCCTCCCTCCCACCCATCTCCATGAATTTTATTTCATGATTGATTATATGTATTTTTATGCTCATGAATACTATGTGCTGGAATTACATTTGTTTTTTCACAGTATTAAGCACATGGGGGGATGTCTTTGTCTAATGATCAGGTAGTTTCATTGGTTGTATGATTTCACCTAACACCTTTGGGGCTTAATCTTCAGGGGCCCAAGACCCCAGGTAAGTAGGCAAGTCATATTCATTTCTTGCATTCACATCTTGATTGCTCATACTAGTTTAGGTGCATTTAACTTTCATTTGTCTCTACTTGCACTATTGATTTCATGCTTAGCTTAGAAATATATTTAAAAAAATGTCAAAATTTTATTTTCTAACTTAGCTAGTTTTGGTTATGATCATATGAGAACAAGGATGAGTAGGCCATCCTACACATGACAGTTTGATGTTTCCTTGTAGGAACAGGTCTACCAGGAGATGTTGTGGTTCTCGTGCACTCTACGGAGAGCACATGTCCCCAAGTAGGAGCCAGATGTTATCCCCATTTTGTGGATAACTAAGGAGATCATGTCTCGAGGCCCTCGGGTTGCAGATATGGAGTTTCGAGAGACTAAATGACCAGCAGTACCCTTTGCACAGATGGAAAACCCACTCAGCACCATAGATGGTCACATTTTTGCAGATGGCATACACCACACCCGATGGCTTCCTGAAGGTAGTGCGCCTTGCTCAATGAGGTACAAGTCAGTATTATGGTGAGAATCATTTCAATATTTAATCCATGTGATTATTTTGTATCTTAGATTCCTCTAGATCGCATGAGATATGCTTGCACATTATGCCTTTTTCCCTGCTTCACCTTGGTGGTAGACATTGTTCCCTAGTAAGTGGTTTTCCTTGGGGATGGGTTTTCTACTGGTAACTCCCTTGATGAGCCATCGTATCATTCCCGACCATACTTACCACTTTCCATCATTGTTCCCCTCCATTTCCTCATCTCTTGGGATTTTAGGGTGTATTGACCCAAGAATGGGTTGTCCCTCATTCTATGGGAGGAAGGGGTTGAAGGCCCAGAGGGGTTGATGTTGGGTAAAAGATAAAAGTCTTGTATAAAACTTCCATATGATTCACCCAGGGATCACCCAAGAAATAAATGAAACACTTATCTTTGAGTAAAGGGGACCAACAATATAATAAAGAATGCTTAAAAGGTCAGTTGAAGGATAAGAGGTCTCATCACAAGCCAACCTATCACATCCATGAATATCTAGTGGTATGACATTACCATCATCTAGTCACCAAACTAGGGTAATGGCTCTCAGTTGCATGACTGAGAGAAAGGGGGTTTCATCACAAGCCAACCTTCTCATTTCCATTTGGTGTTTGTGGGTTACATTGAAATCACCTAGTCACCATGCCAGGGCGGTGACCTTCAACCTCTCCTTATGCTATATTGAAAGAAAATAAATATAAAAAGATAAAACGCAATTGATGGGCTTGGACAAAGTGCATTGCAGACAAAGGTACCACACACCCTCTACAAAGGCACCCATGAATGAGACACTGCGACCCCTTATATGTCATGAGCCCTATGCCCATTGAGTCTTGACCCAAAACACTTCATCCACTTTACATGGCTTAGAGAGGGATCTATTGGAAACTCTCCTTGATCTAGGGCTAGATCTACCCAATAGGACACCTTGTCAACCCTCCCATATTCAAGCTTGACAAGTCACATGGTGTCTTTGGGTTGTTAATTATTTGATATAGTGATCTTTGATGCACATGCTTAGATGTATTATTTATTGATTGGATTCACTTATCATGATGTTATGACTTGAGATCCTTGCAGGGCGTGCTCATTTTTCTTTGTAGGACCTAGTTGGTGGATAGATTGTGGAGAACAAGCCTAGCTTGGGCTTCCATGGGACTACAAGCCCACAGGTTGGATGCCAAGGACATGTCAAATGAGAAATATCAAACTTGGAAGGCCTTAAAGATGACTTGGACGACATAACCTAGCCCCCACATGCCAAATGTTTTACCTAGGAGAGGCAAAACGTCCCTTCTAGATCCATGAAGTCACCTAGGGAGGTTAGGGTTTGGTGGTGTGGTTGATGCATTGCACTTGGACGTTTTGAGGAGAATTGGGCTTTGACCATGACGAAAGTAACTTGGATACTTGACATGTGGCTTTGGCAAGCCTAGACACCCTCCTCCTACACCAACAACTTGCTCCTAATGCCAAAACGTCCCCTAAAGGGGCGAAGTCCTTCTAAATTAGGGTTTTATTTATGCAAAAGTGAAATTTTAAAGGAATTGTTTAATATTATTTTGTAGAAGGGGAAATATTAGGGTTTTTAACCCCTAATCTTGTGTTTTACCATAAAGTATTTGGACAAACTATGTTAGCTACATTTTGTATAAATAGAGATCATAAGATCTCATTTTAAACAATAACTCTCCCTCTTTTGAGAGGACTTGGTCTGAAATTTATGCCACACTTGGCTCTTTTTATCTCTTGTGCACTTTTTTATGGATATATTGATGAATGGTTGATGGAGGAGTGAGGTGCTAGCCTTGGATGATGGTTTTCTATCTCTTATGGTGGATTTTCTTGGCATTTCTCTTGATATCGGTATGGTCTTTTACTATTATGCTATCATTTTTTCAATTCAAGGATTGGTATGCTAGGAGCTATGTGGGAAGTATAAGGGCATACACCCCCACCATAGTCTTCATCATTTTTTCTTCATCTCATTGATTATACAAGGGTTTTCTAAGAGAAGTATAAGGGCATACACCATCTTAGCTTAAACCCTAGCTAGAGAAACTTTCCTTGGGAAGTAAAAGGGCTTACATCCCCAAGGAGGTATATTCTCTAGATATTTTTTTATGGTTACATTTTGCACTAGTATCCCCAATGGTAAAGGCACTAGTCATACTTTTTTGCATTGGAGATATAAAATCATTGCCTTGGGAAACGTAATTTTTGGTCTTTTGAAAGGTTTCTTGCTTGAAGTTGATTTGCCTCATTGAGAGGAGTCTTCCCCCACTAGGGCGTCCCCTATCTCCCACTACTCTAATTTTTGTTACAAAATTTAACCTATATCCATTAGGGCTGCATAACCCTAACTACCTATCCACTCTTAACTCCTAAACTAACCCTAGACTAACTCCTAAATTTCGCTCACTTACTCTACTAACTAGGGCGCATCTTTTGGGATAGTTATTGGCACTTTTCCATGGTTTATTTTTCGGTTGCATGCCATTGAATTATAAATCCATAAGGCTTCAATTTTCTGCAGAAATCACATGTTTACAACAGCCATCTTCTCTAGCTTCTTAAGTGCCATCTTTTAGCCTATATCCATTTCTAATCTTGATGTTGATTTAATTAACTAGTTTAGATCTTTGATGCTTATTTAGATATTTTATTTGTTTATATAAACCATCATTTACTACTGAAAATTAGGGCTGGAAAGATTAAATTTTTTATCCAACTAACATATATCATTGCAAAGTGTCTTTTCTTGTGTCTCAGGAAGGTACAATCATCTGGAGAAGTACTATACGTGTGGGGCAACAATTACTTGACTTACAAGGCATATCTTCCCACCTTTCATTCCACTTAGACTTGACCTTCAGGGGATTCACTTCCATTTCCCTCTGTCTCCATCTCAATCCCCCTAGGGTCATCGAGATTGCCTCCCTAGAGTGACCTAGTCACCCTTGAAGTGCAGGACCTACATCGAGGTGACATTGGATGTAGGATTCCCAAGTTGTAGCACTTGCTTTGTGGTTGGGTCAGGATTTTCTCAACCTACAACTTGTGCTATAACATTTTGGCACCGATGTCGGGGAATATTCTGAATCTTCTTCGTACCCTAACGACACTTTGGTAAGCTATCCAAAAGCCTTTCCCTTAGCTTTCCTGGTGACTCCACCCAAGGGACGTTCCCTTTCCACCCTCCTTGATGAGATCATATTGAAGCTCATCTAGCGATTCCACCTTCCTAGAACCCACTTTTCCCTTATCCTTTTCCATCCTTTGGTGAGCCTTGAGCTCATCTAGCAAATCCCTTGAGGTATTATCCTAAGTAATGGAACCATGATATAATGAGATTTACCATGGGCATTCCATAAGGTTTACCCCTCCTTTGATGTTCAGGATATTCCTGGATATCCAAACCATTGCCTGACGGAATGGAGGGAAAATTTCCCTAAGTTTGACAGTGATCTAGCTCTAGCAGTCACCCATGTCATGAATTATATGAAGTATGCTTCGAGCTTAAATATGCTACATGAATATGTGTTGACGAAAATTTATGTGTCTTCACTAGAATCAAGTCAAAGGGATTGGATTTCACACTCATGTGATCCAAAGAGTATCTCTTCTTCTACAAATATCATTGAAGAATTTCTTAGGCAATATTAGCTAGCTACTCAAAGTTTGCAAGATGTTTTCCAGGAGCTCAAACACACTCTTTGCTGAGAAGGTTTTTCGATCGTTGATGAGACAATAGATGAATAAAATATTGAAGAAGATCTCGATGAAGAAGATTTGGATGAGAGGTATGATGAAGATGAAGTATATGCTCTTCCACTTGATGAGGACATCCCGACCTTTGCTCCTCCTACACATCAAGAAGAGAACATGATGAGTTATAATCCTTTTGACAACTTTGATGATGCTTTGTTCCATGACTATGGAAATGAAGAAAACTTCCCAAAGGATCTCAATAAATTTTCTCTTGCAGAAGGCTTGAACGAGACTTTGTTATCTAATTTCCCTTTTGAAGAAAATGAATTTATCCAGTCTTGTAAGGAAGTGATCGGCTCCTATGGTGTAGATGAATTCATGGAACAACCATCGGATATAGTTGACGAACACATTGATGATTTCATACAGGTTAGGAGACGTAGATGGGATGTGAGTTGTTTTAGTGTTTATAGAGATCCCATTTATGAAATTGAGGGTGGCTCTCAGGAAGAGGGGGTGGATTTTTCATCATCAGAGCAGTTGTCCTCATACATATATGATTCAGATGCTTGACATCTTGGTGATGTTATCCCCATTTTTTTGATAACTAAGGAGATCATGTCTCGAGGCCCTCAGTTTGCAGATATGGAGTGTCGAGAGACTACATGACCAGAAGTACCATTTTCACAGATGGAAAACCCACTCAGCACCATAGATGGTCAGAGTTTTCCAGATGGCATCCACCACATCAGTTGGCTTCCTGAAGGCAGTGGGACTTACTCCATGAGGTACAAGTCAGTATTATGGTGATCATCATTTCAATATTTCTTCCATGTGATTATGTTGTATCTTATATTGCTCTAGATTTAAGATATATGCTTAGACATTATGCATTTTGCCTTGATTCACCTTGGTGGTAGACATTGTGCCCTAGTAAGTGGTTTTCCTTGGGGATGGTTTTGCTACTGGGAACTCCCTCCATGAGCGATCATATCATTCCTGACCATACTTACCACTTTCCATCATTGTTCCCCTCTATTTCCTCATCTCTTGGGATTTTAGGGTGTACTGACCCAAGAAGGGGTTGCCCTCATTCTATGGGAAGAAGGGGTTGAAGGCCCATAGGGGTTGATGTTGGGTAAAAGATAAAATCCTTGTATAAACCTTCCATATGCTTTGCCCAGGGATCACCCAAGAAAGAAATGAAACGCTTATCTTTGAGTAAATGGGACCCACAATATAATAAAGAATTCTTAAAAGTTTATTTGAAGGATAGGAGGTCTCATCATGAGCCGACCTATCATGTCCATGAACATCTAATGGTATGACATTACCATCATCTAGTCACCAAACCAGGGTAATGTCTCTCAGTTGCATGGCTGAGAGAAAGGGGGTCTCATAATGAGCCAACCTTCTCGTTTCCATTTGGTGTTTGTGGGTGACATTGTCATTACCTGGTCACCACGCTAGGGAAGTCACCTTCAACCTATCCTTATGCTATATTGAAAGAAAATAAAGTAAAAAATATAAAAGGAAATTGATGGGATTGGAAAAAGTGCATTGAGGACGAAGGTACCACACACCCTCTACAAAGGCACCCATGAATGAGACACTACGACCCCTTATATGTCATGAGCCATATGCCCATTGAGTCTTGACCCCAACCACTTTATCCACTTTACATGGCTTAGAGAGGGATCTCTTGGAAAATCTCCTTGACCTAGGGTTAGATCTACCCAATAGGACACCTCGTCAACCCTCCCATATTCAAGCTTGAAAAGTCACATAGTGTCTTTGAGTTGTTAATTGTTTGATATAGTGATCTTTGATGCACATGCTTAGATGGCTTATTTATTGATTGGATTCACTTATCATGATGTTATGACTTGATATCCTTGGAGGTCATGCTCATTTGTCTTTGTAGAACCTAGTTGGTGGACAGAGTTTGGAGAACAAGCCTAGCTTGAGCTTCCATGGGGATACAAGCCCACAGTTTGGATGTTAAGGGACCGCATGCCAGATGAGAAATATCGGCCTTGGAAGGCCTTACATATGACTAGGACGACATAACCTAGCCCCCACATGCCAAACATTTTTCCTAGGAGAGGTAAAACTTCTCTCCTAGAGGCATGACGTCACCTAGGGCGGTTAGGGTTTGGTCGTGTGGTTGATGCAATGGAACTTGGACGTTTTGAGGAGAATTGGGCTTCCACCATGAAGGAAGTAACTTGGATACTTGACATTTGGCTTTGGCAAGCCTAGACACACTCCTCCTACACCAACGACTTTCTCCTAATTCCAAAACGTCCCCTAAAGGAGCGACGTCCTTCTAAATTAGGGTTTTATTTGTGCAAAAGTGAAGTTTTAAAGGAATTGTTTAATATTATTTTGTAAAAGGGGAAAGATTAGGGTTGTTAACCCCTAATCTTCTGTTTCACCCTAAAGTATGTGGACAAACTATGTTAGCTACATTTTATATAAATAGAGATCATAAGATCTCATTTTAAACAATAAATCTCCCTCTTGTGAGAGGACTTGGTCTGAAATTTGTGCCACACTTGGCTCTCTTTATCTCTTGTGCACTTGTTTATGGCTATATTGATGAATGGTTGATGGAGGAGTGAGGCGCTAGCCTTGGATGATGTTTTTCTATCTCTTATGGTGGATTGCCTTGGCATTTCACTTGATATGGTTATGGTATTTTACTATTATTCTATCATTTTTTCAAGTCAAGGATTTTTATGCTAGGAGATAGGTGGGAAGTATAAGGGAATACACCCCCACCATAGTATTCATCATTTTTGCTTCATCTCATTTATTATACAAGGGTTTGCTAAGAGAAGTATATGGGCATACACCCTCTTAGCTTAAACCCTAGCTAGAGAAACTTGCCTTGGGAAGTAAAAGGGCTTACACCCCTAAGGAGTTAGCTTCTCTAGCACTTTGTTTATTTGACTCCATTAACACAATGGTAAAGGAACTAGTCATACTTTTTTCATTGGAGATATAAAATCATTGCCTTAGGAAACACATTTTTTGGTCTTTTGAAAGGTTTCTTGCTTGAAGTTGATTTGCCTCATTGAGAGGAGTCTTACCCCACTAGGGCGTCCCCTCTCTCCCACTACTCTAATTTTTGTTACAAACTTTAACCCACAGCCATTAGGGCTGCATAACCCTAGCTACCTATCCACTCTTAACTCCTAAATTAACCCTAGACTAACTCCTAAATTTTGTTCACTTACTCTACTAACTAGGGCGCATATTTTGGGCTAGTTCTTGGCACTTTTCCATGGTTGGTTTTGATGTTGCATGCCATTGAATGATAAAGTCATAAGGCTGAAATTTTTTGCATAAATCACATGTTTACAACAACCATCTTCTCTAGCTTCTTAAGTGCCATCTTTTAGCCCATATTCATTGTTAATCTTGATGTTGATTTACTTAACTAGTTTAGGTATTTGTATGTTGATTTAGATATTTTATTTGTTGATATAAACCCTCATTTAATGTTGAAAATTAGGGAAAGAAAGCTTAATTGTTTCATCCAACTAACATATATCATTGCAAAGTGTGTTTTCTTGTGTCTTGGGCAAATACAATCATCCGAAGAAGTATTATACCTGTGGGGGAAAAAATTACTTGACTTACAAGGCATATCTTTCCGCCTTTCATTCCACTTAGTCTTGACCTCTAGGGGCTTCACTTACATTTCCCTCTGTCTCCACCCCAATCCCCCTAGGGTCACCAACATCACCTCCCTAAAGTGACATAGTCACCCTTGAACTGTGGGACCTACATCGAGGTGACATTGGGTGTAGGATTCCCAAGTTGTAGCACTTGCTTTGTGGTTGGGTCAGGCTTTTCCCAACCTACAAATTGCGATATAACAATTTGGTGTCGTTGTCGAGGAAGATTTTGAATATTCTGTGTAGCCTAATGACACTTTGGTAAGCTATCCCAAATCCTTTCCCTTAGCTTTTCTGGCGACTCAACCCAAGGGATGTTCCCTTTCCACCCTCCTTGATGAGCTAATCTTGAAGCTCATTTGGCGACTCCACCTTCCCAGAACCCACTTTTCCCTTATCCTTTTCCATCCTTTGGTGTGCCTTGAGCTCATTTAGTGAATCCATTGAGGTATTACCGTAAGTAATGGAACCATGGTCTCACAGGATTTACCATGGGCATTTCATAAGGCTTACCCCTCATTTGATCTTCAGTATATTCCTAGATATCCAAACCATTGCCTGACGAAATGGAGGGAAAATTTTCCCAAGTTTGATGGTGATCCATCTCTAGCAGTCACCCATGTCATGAATTATATGAAGTATGCTTTGATCTTAAATGTGCTACATGAATATGTGCTGATTAAAAATTTTGTGTCTTCACTGGGATCAAGTCAAAGGGATTGTCTTGCACACTCATGTGATCCAAAGAGTATCCCTTCTTCTACAAAGCTCGTTGAACAATTTCTCAGGAAATATCGACCAGCTACTCAAAGTTTGCAAGATGATTTCCAAGAGCTCAAATACACTCTTTGTTGAGAAGGTTTTTTGATTGTTGATGAGACAATAGATGAAGAAAATCTTGAAGAAAATCTCAATGATGAATATCGGGATGAGAGGTATGATGAAGATGAAGTATCTACTCTTCCACTTGATGAGCACATCCCAAACTCTGCTCCTCTAGCACAAGTTGAAGAGAACATGATGAGTTATAATCCTTTTGAGAACTTTGATGATGATTTGTTCCATGACTGTGGAAATGAAGAAAATTGCCCAAAGGATATCGATAATGTTTATCTTTCATAAGTCTTCAACGAGACTTTGTTATCTATTTTCCATTTTGAAGAAAATGAAGTTATCCAGTCCTGTGAGGAAGTGATCAGCACCTATGGTGCAGATGAATTCATAGAACATCACTCATATATAGTTGACGAACACATTGATGATTTCATACAGGTTGGGAGACATAGATGGGATGTGAGTTGTTCCAGTATTGATAGAGATCCCATTTATGACATTGAGGGTGGCTCTCAGGAAGAGGGGGTTGAGTTTTCATCATCAAAGGACTGGTCCTCATATGTATATGATTCAAATGCATGGAATCCTGGTGACGATATGGTTACATATTTGTTCTGCCCCTTCAAGGATGACTTGTCACAACATACTCAGAGTGATCCTCAGTCATCCTTTGATACATACCCTTTTGAGGATGCAGATTTGTTTTATGAGGAATTCCAACCGTTGTGCTCATAATTTGAGGAATACCAGGACATGGCCACCTCATAGCAGTCAGATATTCATTCTTAAAACCACAATTATTTTCATCTTGGAGATTCACAGGGGAAGAGGCGATGTTTTTCTACACTTGAGATTGTTCCTTACTTCTTACCCTCTTCTCCAAGAGACCATGCAGTATTCCTCTGATCTATCATTTCATCTCAGACCTCAACAAGCAGTGAGTCTTTATGCACGGATGAAGATGACCCTTCATCTACATATAGTATCCCCCTTCATAGATGGATTGATCAGTCTTGTGGCTACACTTTCAAGCGGGATGATCAGGCTGATGGTTTCTCTTTCTAGCAGGCTTTCCTCCTTCCCACCCATATCCATGAGTTTTATTTCATGATTGATTATATGTCTTTTTATGCTCATGATTACTGTGTGATGGACTTATCTTTGTTGTTTCACATTATTAAGAACAGGGGGAAATGTCTTCATCCGATGATCAAGTGGTTGCACTAGTTGTACGATTTCGCCTGACACCTTAGGGGCTTAATCTTTAGGGTCCCAGGACCCCAAGTAAGTAGGTAAGCCATATTTCTTTCTTGAATTCGCATCTTGATTGCTCATACTAGTTTAGGTGCATTTCATTTTCATTTTTCTCTATTTTCATTATTGATTTCATGCTTAGCTTAGAAATTTAGTATTAAAAATGTCAAAAAAAAAAAAAAAATCTAGCTTAGTTAGTTTTGATTATGATCATATGAGAACAAGGATGAGTAGGCCATTGTTAGGGACCTAACCTACCTAACCCTTGTTGACGATAAAAATCGCAACGAGGAATTTCGCCCACAAAGTATTGCTAAAGCCTATTATTTAAACTATGCTAATATGATAAAATACTAGTAGGTGGGATCCCCTTGTAGACTGGAGGCTCGGAGATAGTCATATCACACTTTTCATGATCTTGTTTCGATATTGCTTACAAGGTCTTATAGGGTTGATGATGTAGTATTGGTTTTGTTTTTGACATAATGGCAGGTGGATAATGCATTTTATGTGATGTTCCCTTATTCTAAGCTCTAATTCTATGTTATGAGTGTCATATACAACAGTTGTTACATTTTATGATATCACAATGAGAATTACATGGCTACACCTACACAAAACATATGTTAGTAACAACATAAAACAAAAGAAATGGAAAGAGACTTATAACAAAAAAATCCAAAAGAAAGGGACTATACTATGCTATGTTAATAGGTTATGTGCAAATGAAATGAAAAGAAGTTAGTATTAATCATAACTAGAAATGGTTAGTGGATATGCAAATTTTATTTGAGTTATATTGGGTGCTTTTTGATATATGGTATGGTATGGTTTTTGGCAATGGTTAATATGGATTTTGGGTGGCACAATTGGCAAGCAATATGTCGCAAGTTTCAATGTATGGAATTAATGGCATGGTTAATGGTATGGTTTTTGGTTGGTTGTCGTGTACTACAAAATTGAATGTGAGGAAGATGGAAGCGATGTGCAGTAAATGCACGTCACTCCATGCTTCTCCCATCGGGTTGTCACCTTAGCATGGTTATTGTTTCATTTGGTTTTGTTGGTGGTTAAGCTCCAAGATTTGAGCCTGGAAGGAACTGCTCGACCAGCTCGCCCTTTTTAAAGCTATTGGTTACAGGTATGGTTCTTTTCGCCCATCCATGAATTTCGCTCTGTGTATGAAACAAACGATGGCTCAGTAATGTGTCGGTTTGTGTTTTCCTAGGACTGGAAATTGTGTAAACGCGTGGGTCTTCTCTCTGGAATGATTGTGTGCTTTTTCGTTTTGCAAATGAAAGAATTGATTTGTTGAAGTTATGATTTCATTGGCTATTCTGTGTGGTGAAAATTGTGATGGCTATCTGTTGTTTTAAGTAGTTATGGGTATTTTTTTGGAGGGTTTCACTCTATTTAACCTAACTAGTTGCTTCCTTACATTTATGGTAACCATATATGGTTGTATTCGGGTTGCTATGGGGTTGTTGTATATGTTTTCGAACTACCTTTTGGTCACTGTGTATCTTCCAGAGCCATGGTTGTGGGCTTATTTTTGTGGTATTGGCATCGACGAAGTTGGTTATGGGATGGCCATTATGCCAAGATGTATGCTTTATGGTTGTTGATGATACCTCGGGTCTGCATTTCCACTGGCATTGTTATAAATTGGTTCGTCTCTTGATAAAGGAGTGAGGTTTATGCCTCTGTGTGTTCTCAGTATTTGTTACTGTCCAATGAGAAATTGTTGCTCCTCTGCATTGTTTCCTACCCTACCCGGCGCTGAGTTGTCACACTATCACACAAACTGAGAGTTATAAAAGCTTGTGGTTCCACCATGTTGTTTTGAAGGGTCTCTGCCTATTGTTGATATGTTCGACCTCCAGTCTCTCTGTGCTTTGATGACCGAGTGAAATCTTGATTACTTCTTGTGTTCATTGTTACAAAGCCCGATTTTAATAACCCCAACTGTTCACACTCTTGTCGGGTATCTATTGATTGTCATAGATTGGGTGAGTGGTTATGACAATTGCTTTGAGTATTGTCTCATCTTTGTTTCATTGAGTTCAAGGTTGTGATTGGGGATGAGAATTGATACACAATCAAGGGATTGTCTATTTTCGTTATGATAGTTGTGTCGAAAACCTAGCTCGTTTTTATTGATTACTTTGGTTGATTGGGAATCAGTGATAATGTGCAACCAAGGGTTGTCTCTTCTCGTTATGCTTCTGATTGATGTATTCTTTCAACGTGGTGTAAATTGGTAGTTGGTGGTTGTTGTGTGTTTATTTATCCCCGATCGGGATCATTGCAGATTAGAGAAAATGATGGTCGTGACTTCGTTGTTTACTGTGTATGGATTATGGAGACATCATGCATTGTTTATTTAATTGCACCATCAGAAATGAAGCTCAAGTTTTGTATTATGGTTTCATTGCAAGTTTTATTGTTTAATATTATCAAAAGAATGAAATCGGGCAATTTTTTAAAATTCTGTTCAATTTGGGAAAAGGACTTGTGTATATGTTACTTGGGAAATTGCAAATTATAGGCAATGGTTGATATTTTATAGAAATATATGCTGGAAAGAGATGAAGCAATATGACTGTGTGTTCCTTTTGATTTTTTTTAAATGAAAAGAAAAGAAATGAAAGGAAACAAGTATTCTCTTGACCAAACTGTTGAAAGGCATAGTGATTCTGAGTATGGTTATAAACGGTGTTAGTTGAGAATTTTGAAGAAATTGGATGTGGGACAGTGAACAGTTTTGACACACAGTAATTGTTTAATTGGTGTTGGAATATTTTGTATTGAATACAGAGTTGTTTTATGGATTACTTAATTGGTTTTACGAACATTATTTGTTTTTTTCCCTACCATTATTTCACTTTATGCACATTACAAGTCCCCTTGCCTTCCCATATTCACTATCCACTCCCTGCTCTTAAAATTAAATTATAGTTAAGATAAATTTTGTATTATGACAGTTAAAGGATCACACAAGTATGAATTACAGTGATATATTCTTTTGATTTATGATACAGTTGATTGTTTGATGATTTGAGAGAAGTAATCATGATCTATTCCCCCTCATTTTAACACTTTTCGCTCAATACAAACCCTCACATATCCCAGAACCCTTATTCACCCCCTTATCATCAGCAAGTATTAAACGATTTGTATGGATTGGATTGCATGAGTCTGATGTGTTGTTGAGACAAACTTTGTTTCATATTTAAAAGAGATTTCATGTATGGTTTTTGAAGAAACTATTTGCTAATCAATAATGCATACAGGAATGAGATTTTTCAGTAGAGGTAGCCATGGTCGAGGTAACAGAGGAAGAGGAAATTGGAACAGGGGCCTTATAAGGCCAAGGTTCTCTATACATTTTGATGCAGACTCACGAGAGTTGGGCCATCTATTTCAAGATGGATTTTTTAACTATATTGGGCAAGGAGTGGTCCAACCTAGGCCAAAAAGGCCTCCCTTCCAAGCCCCACATGTCCCTAGTATCCCAGTGTGCCCTCATGTCTCACTCCAACCTGAAGTCCCTGAGAACCACGGATGGCAAGAGTTGTCCACATGGTAGTCTCCCAACACCGTGGCTGGCCTAACTTGTCTCTACCTACTCATCCACTTGTTAATCAAATTGTCTAAGCTTCCCCTGTCCACTCATCAGTATAGTCTTCCCATGCAAGCAAAAGGTTAAAAACTGAGGTCCACCATGCCCCTGACAAAGGAAAATTCGTCGCTGCCCCCTCCTCACCCTCAAATGACTCTGCCAAATCTGTGTCTTCCTGCATGCATTTGAGAGATGATTGATCTCATGTGATCAATGATATTATGCCTAAAGGCCCCACACATCCTAAGGCAAATTCAGAGAGATCGAAGGGTGACAGTAGAAACAACGGAAATATTGCCTCCCAGAGTGGAAAATATGGGTTTTAAGTGTTTTTATTTATTGATTGTTGAGAACAGTTGACTTCTGAAATTTTGGACAACACACTATTTTTTGGATATATGGATGATATATTTTTGGAAATAATTTCAATTATCATTGATATAAATTGTCAAATTATGAGAGTGATGATCGGAGTCACAAGGAGGGATGTTTTGATTGATTAACTAGTTGTGTTATGTTTGTTAAAGAACTAAAGGGAGTCACAAGGGGTCCCACCTACTAGTTATTATTTATTAAAAACCCTTATTATGATTCTATTACTTTTCCCCCTTAACTAAAAATTTAGTTGAGTTTTAGTTTATTTAACTAAAGAAGTAGTTCAACTACTTCAACTAATTCTAATTGCTTAAAAGCAAAAGGAAAAGCAGGAACAAGAGGAGAATAGAAGGAAAAGCATACTAAGGTATGTTCTTTGAGTTTTGTTTAGATAATTCAGTTTTCATTCATTCTTTAATTCATTGAAAGCCTAATTCTCTTTTATGATAGAAGGGTCCTATTGTAGACAACAAGATTCAGGGTTGAATTACATCGTTCAGACACTTTTTTTTTCATAGGTGTTAATCTATCTTTGATAGTCTATGTAGACTTGTCTGTTTGTGAATTAAATTTCATGATTAACAAAGGCTATTGTGAAAAGTCGAGTGGGCAGAAATCTGTGGCAAGATGATCCATCTTTTAAACTTCAGTTTTTTACTTTCTGTCAGAAGTCCTTTTGTATGGTTTTCATCGAGGACATCTAAGTTTGACTTTGGTCCAAACTTCCTCAGGAAATTTTGTAAAGAGAACGATTCTTTTGATAAATTGGAATGGAATAAACAATTTCTTTATGTCTCATCTGTTTTGATTATTAACTCGGTGTTTTTACTTCTATCTCTATATTTATTTCAGCATCTATTATATTCAGACAAGTACATAAATAATGAATTTTCCAGCAAACTTTCATTTATAAAAAAAGATTAGCCTAAGCACTTGTAATCAATACTTGTGAATTAGGAAACAAATTTTCATGGCTATAAACATAGGGTGATATTCTCGTCTATATTTCTCTAGCCAAGCAAGATCTGAAAATGCTTGAGTAAGATCCTTTCATATCTTTTCCTCAAAATTTATTTTGGCGACCATACTGGGGAGATCTTCAATATCTCTCTGGTTGATTTTTATGCTTGATTATCATCGAATACATATATTTTTCTGATATTGATTCTTTGACTGTTTTGTTTCTTAATGACTGTACTTGTTGCAAGGCAGCCCAATATTGAGTCCGGTCTTCAAGATCAGACCAACATTGCTTTGAATTTGTTTAACACCATTTTAGACACTGTTAATACTCGGGTTGAGATTAATCGTTCATGGGAAGCAATTGAACGAGACATTAGTGCCCAAGAACGTTGGGAAGCTAGACATAAACATCCTAGAAATCAGCAATAACCTTCTTTTTCCTTCAGCTTTGACCTTCTTTTCATGTCCTTAGACCCTCGTGTTTCTAGGAGAAGAAGAGGCTTATCACCCTAAATTAATCCTATTCCTGAAATAGGAATAAGGAACGTTGTGTTATCAACTCAACAAAGTCCTCTAAGGAGAACTTTGTCTGATTCATCCAGTTCGTCTTTCTCTCCCTCACCTATCATCCACAAGATGGCATCTAGTGGTGGCTCTGGTGGCACTGGAAGTACTTCCTCCTCTCAGTCTTCAGCTTCGTCAATGATTGATAGCTTATATTTCCACCATGTCCCTGTCCAATCTACCACAAACCCCACCAAAGTCATTAAAAAGTATGGGCCTTTTCAATTTGAAGAAGATGCTACAACCACATTGTGGCATGTTTCCTCTCCTCTTAAACTAGCACCTGCTACTTGTCCACTTCCTAAATTCAAAGAGCATCCCTAGGTTTTCGTGGAATAACATTGTCACTACAAATGAACACCTGGTGGCATTTTCTAATGCTTGTCACAACATAGGAGCTAATGACAACGATACTTTCATGCGCTTATTTGTCAATTCCTTGGAAGGAAAGGTTGTGGATGATTTCTTTGACCTTCCTCCTAAGATTTTGTCTACTTGGGAGGAGTTATTCTATTGGTTCAAATCCACCTATGGGAAATCTAAAAGCCCAGCTGAGTAGTTATAGAAGTACAATAACATTGCCTATAAGGATGGTGAGACCATCAAGTCCTTACACTTGTGTTTCACTAAGTTATACAATCAAATCCCTGAACTCATTCGACCTCATAACCAAGCCGTTGTCATGCATTATTATAATGCATTACCTTCCCCCTATCGTCATAGGCTTGAGGAAAAATCCATTGATAACCTCGGTTCTGCTCTGCATACGTGTTTAGAGTATGAAGAACAGCTTGAAATAACAGGTCTTCCTCAATGAGAATCAGTTAAACAGACAGACATGTCCGCCCTCTTACAGCTTGCACAATACATGAATAATCGTATGATAATGTATGAGAAAAAGGGAAATGTCTCCCCTCTCACGCCTGGAGCTTCATCCTCTTCTGCGCTCCCATTTAGAAATCCAAATGAAAATAATTTTCAACCTAAAGTTATCGTGCCTCGGAGTTGGTGTAAATTTTGCGAGGAACACCACGAGGAAACCACATGTGAGGTAAAGAAGAGTGCCAGAGATAAGATCTTTAGTAAAATACAGGAAACTACCATCGTTGTCCTAGATTTTGCAAAGCCAGAAGATGTCATGATCATTAAAACTAGGAACAAATACTACACTCCCAAAGGCAAATATGATCCAAATATGATCCTCCCTACAATTATTCTAGCCCGAGCTCATCCTCACCAGCTGCTACTGTTTAAGTTCCTAAGCTTCCTGAAAGTCAAGGAACTATCTCCCCTCTTCCAAATACAATATTCTGAATCAGTTGGCCAACATCAAAGAAAATGCCACCCTTCTGGACATGGTTGTCGTCCCTGAACAACAGAGGCATCTAAAACAATTCATGGAAGGAAAATATTATGTTGTAGCCAACCTCTCTAAAGAGGTAAATGAAAAGGATTCGTCTGTAAATAAAGTAGGTGTACATAACTTTAGATACCCTGTAAAAAAATCCCCCTTTTTATATTTCTGTAAAAAAATATGGATAAGATCACCCATTGTTGCCTCATTGACGGTGGTTCGAGCCCAAGTGTAATGTCGAAGATTATTATGGAAGAGCTAGGCTGGTCTTGTACAATTGAAAACGCCAGAAGCATGCTCTCTTATAATGGTCTACAACAAATGACCATAGGTGAGATTAAACATGCGACCTTAGTTTTGTGCACACACCCTGCAATAAGGACAACCCTTAGTATTCAGGTAATTGATATGCCAGTAAGCAATTACTCAATCATCTTAGGAAGAGATTGGCAAGATTTGACGGGTGGATACCTCTCACTCGATGGGACACACTTATCTGTTCCTTGGAATGGTAAAAACATCATAGTACTTAGAGAGGGAAGCATTTCACCTTACATAAAGAGCGTCCTACAACCTAATGTGAATTATTTTGAAGAGGACCTAGGGGTGTATTCCATCTTTGTTGAGGAGAATAACATTCCCTTGGAACAAATCAACTTAGACGATGGTATGTGGCACATGCACTTTGATGGTTCATTCTCTAATGAAGGTAACAGAGCTGGCATTATCTTGTACTCTCCTGTAGGGAAAATTCATAACTTTTATTATAGGTTAGAGTTTGCTTGCACAAACAATGTCACTGAATCTGAAGCTTTATTATTAGGCATTGAAAATGCCTATAATCTAGGTTGTGGTCACCTTACATTTTTTGGAGATTTTGAGCTTGTTGTGAACCTTGTACATAAGATATACTCTCCTAGCAACAAGTTGATGAAACGATACACCCAAACTGTTTGGGCACTTATCTCGAACCTATTATCTTTCAAAATTACTCATGTTAAGAGGGAATTGAAGTCAATGGTTGATCGGTTAGTTGTTTTTGCAGCCTCTCCTAATCGGAAACTTTTGCCACATAGACCTGATTGTACTTTTCAATCTCTATATCTTCCACATATCCTTGACAATATAGAATCATGCCAGGTATTCCCTAGCAATGAGAGCATCTGTGCTTTCATTCAAAATGAACCTTATAAGCCTAAGGAAATTATATCCATAGAAGATAAAAAGATTCCTAAGGGCTTGACTCCTCTAGAGAGTTCATTTTCATCGAGTGATGTAGGCAATAAAGAGAAACATAAAGAAGAGGAGTCGAAAAGGAAGGTGGGTGAAACCATCTCCTTGAACATTGGGACGCCCAAGTCTCCAAAGAATGTTAAAATAGGTGCCCAATGTTCTGATGAAGAGAAGATGAAGTTTGCCACGCTGCTTGACGAATTTCAAGATGTTTTTTCTTGGTCTTATGAGGATCTTCATGGTTTTGATCCGACTCTTATACAGCATGCCATTCCCATCAAGGAAGGCATAAAACCAGTTAGGAAAAATAAAACACCTATCAACCCTGCACTGGAAGAAACTATTCGAAAGGAGTTGGAAAAACTCTTGAAAGCTGGAATCATCTTTTCGGTCAAATATTCTGAATGGGTTTCCAATTTGGTTCTTGTTTGGAAAGAAACCGGTCATATCAGATTATGCGTTGATTTTCACGCATTAAATCGGGCCAGTATAAAATATCACTTTCCTCTCCCTAACATGGAAATGATTTTGCAGCAAGTTGCAGGGTCACAGATGATGTCCTTACATGACAGTTTTTCCGGTTACAATCAAATCAAGGTAAAAAGGGCAGATAAATATAAAACCACCTTTATTACTCATTGGGGCACCTTGACTTATGAACATATGCCTTCCGGCTTATCTAATGCAAGTGCCACTTTTAAAAGACCTATGCAAGTAGCTTTTGACGATTTGATCGACAATATTATTCATATCTATCTTGATGATCTAATCGTGTACTCTAAAGGACTATCAATCATCTCAAAGTTTCAAGAATTATAGTTGGGTCCTTTCAAGATCGCTTTTGTCCTAGGTACAAACTCTTACATTTTAAAGGATTTACAAGAGCGATTGTTTTCCTACAGCACTAACGGTTCTCACTTAAAATATTACATGGGACCAACTTGAAAAGTTTTAATGCTATTTGGATTTCTTGTATATTAGTAGTTTAGTTTTGTTTTCATCTTCACAACTGCCTTTCATTTTTTCTTTTACAGTAGTTTAATTTCTGCTTTTATTTAATAGTTTTCCTTCTTCTTTTTGCAATTCTGTCATTTTATTTCTGCTATTTTAAATTTTGCAGTTCCATTTCTATCATGACTTTTATTGATTTTCATCTTTTAGTTTAATTTTGTTCAAGAATAAAGCGTTGGATCAGTTCTGCCACAGTGACACTCCTACAAGGTATTGTTAGTCAATAACAAACAAGATTACACAGTTGTTACGATGTTTCCCCTGAAAGCATAATTGAATTTGTTATCTGCTTTCAATGTTGTCTTAGAAAGAAATTGGTTACCTCTCGCTTATGCTTTCCATTCCTTCATCCATTTGAGAATTAAAAGAGAAAGTCCATAATTTTTTTCTCCTTGAAGTCAAGAACAAATTCTGGTTGAATGACTATGCATACAAGGATAAACCCCCTCATACTTAACATTTTACATGAGTTATTCCCAAATTCCCGATCATTTTTCCATTAACTCCGCTCATTTCCCCCTGTTGCATAATCATTCTAGTTATACCTTCTTGATCTGTTTTTCTTGGTTTGCGAAACCATATATTATGAGTTCTTAATCTGTTGGAAACAGATTTCCCTGTGGGGTCACCAGTTTGTTGACGATAAAAATTGTAACAAGGAATTTCGCCAGCAAAGTATTGCTAAAGCCTATTATTTAAACTATGCTAATAAGATATAATACTAGTAGGTGGGATCCCCTTGTATATTGGAGGCTCGGAGATAGTCATATCACACTTTTCATGTTGTTGTTTCGATACTTCTTACAAGGTCTTATAGGGTTGATGATGCAGTCTTGGTTTTGTTTTTGACATAATGGCAGGTGGATAATGCATTTTATGTGATGTTCCCTTATTCTAAGCTCTAATTCTATGTTATGAGTGGCATATACTACAGTTGTTACATTTGATGATATCACCATGAGTATTATCTGGCTACACCTGCACAAGACATATGTTAGTAACAACATAAAACAAAAGAAATGGAAAGAGACTTATAACAAAAAATTCCAAAAGAAAGGGACTATATTATGCTATGTTAAGAGGTTATGTGCAAATGAAATGAAAATAAGTTAGTATTAATCCTAACTAGCAATGGTTAGTGGCTATGCGAATTTTATTTGAGTTATATTGGGCACTTTTTGATATATGGTATGGTATGGTTTTTGGCAATGGTTAATATGGATTTTGGGTGGCGCAATTGGCAAGCAATATGTCGCAAGTTTCAATGTATGGAATTAATGGAACGGTTAATGGTATGGTTTTTCACTGGCTGGCATGTACTACGAAATTTAATGTGAGGAAGATGGAAGCAACGTGCAGTAAATGCACATCACTCCATGATTCTCCCATCGGGCCATCACCCTAGCATGGTTATTGTTTCATTTGGTTTTGCTGGTGGTTAAGCTCCAAGATTCGAGCCTAGAAGGAATTGCTCGACCAAATCGCCCTTTTTAAAGCTATTGGTTACAGGTATGGTTCTTTTTTCCCATCCATGAATTTCGCTCTGTGTATGAAACGAATGATGGCTCAGTAATGTGTTGGTTTGTGTTTTCCTAAGACTGGAAACTGTGTAAACACGTGGGTCTTCTCTCTGGAATGACTGTGTGGTTATTCATTTTGAAAATGAAAGAATTGGTTTGTTGAAGTTATGATTCTATTGGTTGTTCTGTGTGGTGAAAACTATGATGGATCTATGTTGTTTTAAGTAGTTATGGGTATTTTGTTGGAGGGTTTTGCTCTCTTTAGCCTAACTAGTCGCTTCCTTACAGTTATGGTAACCATGTCCGATTGTATTCGGGTTGCTATGGGGTTGTTGTATATGTTTTCGAACTACCTTTTGGTCATTGTGTATCTTCCAAAGACATGGTCGTGGGTTATTCACCTGGTCATGTGATTATTTTGTGGTATTCGCATCGACGAAGTTGGTTATGGGATGGCCATTATTCCAAGATGTATGCTTTATGGTTGTTAATGATACCTCGGGTCTACATTTCCATTGGCATTGTTATAAATTGGTTCTGCTCTTGAGAAATGCATGAGGGTTATGCCTCTTTGTGTTGTTGGTATTTGTTACTATCCAATGAGAAATTGTTTATCCTCTGCATCGTTGCCTACCCTACCCAGTGTTCAACTGTCACACTATCACACAAACTGAGAGTTATAAAAGCCTATGATTCCACCATGTTGTTTTGAACGGTCTTTGCCTATTGTTGATATGTTCGACCTCTAGTCTCTTTGTGCTTTGATGACCAAGTGAAATCTTGATTACTTCTTGTGTTCATTCTTACAGAGCCTGATTTTGATAACACCAACTATGTTCACTCTTGTCGGGTATCTGTTGAGTGTCACAGATTGGGTGAGTGGTTATGACAGTTGCTTTGAGTATTGTCTCATCTCTCTTTGATTGAGTTGAAGGTTGTGATTGGGGATGATAATTGATACATAGTCAAGAGATTGTCTCTTTTCGTTATGACAGTTGCATCGAAAACCTAGCTCATTTTTATTGATTAGTTTGGTTGATTGGGAATCAGTGATAATGTGCAACCAAGGGTTGTCTCTTCTCGTTATGCTTTCGATTGTTGTATGCTTTCAGCATGGTGTAAATTGGTAGTTGGCGGATGATGTGTGTTTATTTAGCCCTGATCGGGATCATTGCATGTTAGGGAAAATGATGGACGTGACTTCGTTGTTTATTGTGTATGGATTATGGAGACATCGTGCATTGTTTATTTAATTGCACCATCATAAATGAAGCTCGCCTTTTGTATTATGGTTTCATTGCAAGCTTAATTGGTTAATATTATCAAAAGAATGAAATCGGGCAAGTTTTTAAAAGTCTATTCAATTTGGGAAAAGGACCTATGTATATGTTACTTTGGCAATTGCAAATTATAGGCAGTGGTTGATATTTTATAGAAATATAGGTTGGACAGAGATGAAGCAATATGACTATGTGTTCCTTTTGATTTTGTTTAAATGAAAAGAAAAGAAATGAAAGGAAACAAGTATTTTCTTGACCGAACTGTTGAAAGGCATAGTGATTCTGAGTATGGTTATAGACTATGTTAATTGAGAATTTTGAAGAAATTGGATGTGGGATAGTGAACAGTTTTTACACACAGTAATTGTTTACCTGGTGTTGGAATATTTTGTATTGAATACAGCATTGTTTTTATCGATTCCTTAATTGGTTTTACGAACAGTATTCATTTTTTTCCCTACCATTATTTCACTTTTCGCACATTACAAGTCCCCTCGCCTTCCCATATTCACTATCCACTCCATGTTCTTAAAATTAAATTATAGTTAAGATAAAAAAATTATTATGACAGTTAAAGGATCACACATGGATGAATTACAATGATATATTCTTTTGATTTATGATACAGTTGATTGTTTGATGATTTGACAAAAGTAATCATGATCTATTCCCCCTCATTTTAACACTTTTATCTCAATACAAACCCTCACATATCCCAGAACCCTTATTCACCCCCTTATCATCGACAAGTATTAAACGAATTGTATGGATTGGATTGCATGAGTCTGATGTGTTGTTGAGCCAAACTTTGTTTCATATTTAAAAGAGATGTCATGTATGGTTGTTGAAGAAACTATTTGCTAATCAATAATGCAAATAGGAATGAGATTTTTCAGCAGAGGTAGCCATGGCCAGGGTAACAGAGGAAGAGGAAATTCGAACAGGGGACCTAGAAGGCTAAGGTTCTCTATACATTTCGATGTAGACTCACAGGAGTTGGGCCAGCTATTTCAAGCTGGGTTTTTTAACTGGATTGGGCAAGGAGTGGTCCAACCTAGGATAGAAAGGCCTCCCTTCCAAGCCCCACATATCCCTGGTATCCCAGTGCCCCCTCATGTCTCACTCCAACCTGAAGTCCTTGAGAACGACGAATGGCAAGAGATTGTCCACCCGGCAGTCTCCCAACACCATGGCTGGCCTAACTTGTCGCTACCTAGTTCTCCACATGTTAATAAAATTGTCCAAGCTTCCCCTGTCCACTCACCAGTACAGTCTTCCCATGCAAGAAAAAATTTAAAAATCGAGGTCCACCATGCCCCTGACAAAGGAAAAGTCGTTGCTCCCCCCTCCCCACCCTCAAATGACTGCCAAATCCATGTCCTTCCACATGCATTTGAGAGATGATTGCTCTCATGTGACCAGTGAGATTAGGCATAAAGGCTCCACACAGCCTAAGACAAATTCAGAGAGATCGAAGAGTGACAACAGCAACAAGGGAAAGATTTCCTCCCAAAGTGGAAAATATGGGTTTTAAGTGTTTTTATTTATTGATTATTGAGAACAGTTGACTTCTGAAATTTTGGACAGCACACTATTTTTTGGATATATGGATGATATATTTTTGGAAATAATTTCAATTATCAATGATATAAATTGTCAAATTATGAGAGTGATGATGGGAGTCACAAGTAGGGATGTTTTGATTGATTAACTAGTTGTGTTATGTTTGTTAAAGAACTAAAGGGAGTCACAAGGGGTCCCACCTACTAGTTATTATTTATTAAAAACCCTTATTATGATTTTATTACTTTTCCCCCTTAACTAAAAAGTTGGTTGAGTTTTAGTTAATTTAACTAAAGAAGTAGTTCAACTACTTCAACAAATTATGATTGCTTAAAGGAAAAACGAAAAGGAGGAACAAGAGGAGAATAGAAGGAGAAGCATACTAAGGTCTGCACTTTGAGTTTTGTTGAGATAATTCAGTTTTTATTCATTCTTTAATTCATTGAAAGCCTAATTATCTTTTATGATAGCAGGGTCCTATTGTAGACAGCAAGATTCAGGGATGAATTACATCATTCAGACACTCGTTTTTCAGAGGTGTTGATCTATCTTTGATAGTCTGTGTAGACTTGTTTGTTTGTGAATTAAATTTCATAACTGACAAAAGCTATTGTGCAGAGTTGAGTGGGCAGCAATCTGTGGCAAGTTGATCCAGCTTTTAAAGTTCATTTTTTTACTTTCTATCAGAAGTCCTTTTGTATGGTTTTCATCGGGGACATCTAAGTTTCACTTTGGTCCAAACTTCCTCAGGTAATTTTGTAAAGAGAACGATTATTTTGATAAATTGGAATGGAATAAACGATTGCTTTATGTCTCATCTGTTTTGATTATTGACTCAGTGTTTTTACTTCTGTCTCTATATTTATTTCAGCATCTGTTATATTCATAAACTTACATAAATAATGAATTTTCCAGCAAACTTTCATTTATAAAAAAATATCATCCTAAGCACTTGTAATCAATACTTGTGAATTAGGAAACAAATTTTGATGGCTATAAACATAGGGTGATATTCTCGTCTATCTTGCTTTAGCCAAGCAAGATCTGAAAATGCTTGAGTAAGATCCTTTCATATATTTTCCTCAACAACCCTCAAGTGGGTACAATAATATATTTCCATGTAATAAAGGTCAATATTAATAAAGTCAAATGTAAGAAGACCTAATAGAAGCTTCCACTTCTATAAGGATCTTCCTCTATATTATTCTTTTGTATAGATAGATTTAGTATAAATAGGAACAGAGGGTATGCAAAGTTTTTCTTGGATATTATTGTAATAGATCTCTGCTCTGCTAGAGGTTTCCCCCTCGAAGAGGCAAGTGAAAATTGCTCTCACTAATCAAAGTGCTCTTTCTGGTGTTATTCTAGTATAATTTTGTTATTATTGTGGTGTTGTTCTGGTTATATCGTTGTTTATTTTCCATTTCTAGCTAATTAAATTTTTTTTGCATACTATTTTATATCTGGAATATTACAAGTGGTATCAGAGCACCTTCCTCAACAGTAAATTGTGGGTTAAATTTGTTTTAGGGTAGAGACATATTATGGCATCTTTAAGCTATAGAGATATGTCAGTATGCGCATAAACCCGCAGTCAGGGATTCATACATGCAGGAAATACAAGTGGTACTTAAGCGCACATTTGTTGGCCACCCTTGTAACCCATGTTGGTACCCCTTCCCAGTTTCCCTATTTTTCCACCTATTCCATTATATTTCCCTTCAAGCACTGATCATCGTGGTACCTATCACTTTTAAGTCCTTTTTTTTGTGGTCCCACCCACCCATATTTTTTCCTCACCAGCACTTCCCCTCTCCAAATGGCCACCACTCGCAACCAATACCTCCAAACTTCCATTAATCAAGCCCATGTCTCCATGGAACATCTCACATCTCAGATGGATTCTAACCATTCCCACATTGATAAATTAGAGCACAAATTTAACAGCATGGAAACCAACCTCACAATCCAATTGACCTCCCTCCAATCTGTTGTCAATCAATTTTTGAACCGCCCTACGGGTCCTTCCTCATTAGACCAACTCGATGTTGTTTATTCCTCTCAGTCTCCGCATTTTCACTCCAACTCCTTTCATTGTGAACCCCTTCTTCCCCGCGTAGAGGTCAATAAATTTGATGGATCTGATCCTACAAGTTGGGTCACTCAAATGGAGAATTATTTTTCTCTACATGCTATTACTGACGAGTTGGCCAAACTTCGCTATGTTGTCTTCTATCTAGATCCTGAACGTTGGCAATGGTGGCAATGGCGAAAAAATTCACGTTAGGGGTATATTTCCTGGACCTAGTTTGTTGTTGATCTCTATGCCCGCTTTGATATTGATACCCACTATATCGGTCATTTGACCAAGTTGAAACAGATGGGCACAGTGGAAGATTTCATCATTGCTTTTGAGCATTTTTCCTTTCGAATAAGGGCATGTAATATGCGTTCTTCTGTGAATGCTTTATCAGTGGTCTCAAGGATGAAATGTGATCTCAGGTTCTCATGGCCCACCCTCCAACTTGGTTGGAAGCTACTCAATGTGCTAAAGAGGCCCAACAATTTTTTTTTCCCAGAACAAAAAAAAACCCTTTTGTTCCTCGCCCTTGACCCACTAATCCTAACCCCTTTGTCACTCCCCTCAAGGTCCAGAAACTAATTAGGGATGAAATGGTTGAATGCCAACTGAAGGGTATTTTCTATAATTCTGATGAAAAATATTTTCCGGGGCACAAGTGTAAGGAACAAAAACTATTTATGGCCATTTCCGAAGATGTTCATGAAGAGGATGTGACAGTTCCCCTTGTTGAAGAACCCTCCCTTCCCGATGCCACCCAGGAGCCTGTTGACCCACCTAAACTTGACCAACTTATTTCCTTGCATGCCCTCACTAGCTTCTTGGACCCCCAAACGCTCAAGCTCATTGGCTACATTAAGCACAGGAAGGTCATCATCCTTGTTGGCAATGGTAGCACCCACAATTTTATTCATCGTCACATTGCCCGGGAAACCAATTGTTATATTCGTGTTGTCAATAATTTTCAAATCATGATAGCCAATGGTGGTTCCATGAAATGTGGTCGGCGTTGTGAAAATGTTTGTCTTCAAATTGGACATTACCAACTGAAATATCATATGTTTTCCATTGATAGGGGAGGTTATGACATTGTTTGCAGTGTTGAATGGTTACGCACTTTGGGTCCCACTCTTATGGATTTTAAGGAATTAACCATGCAATTCCAACAGGAAGGACAAAGGTATCAATTCCAAGGTCTCACAGTTGGTTCTCCTAACATCATTAGTTCCCATCGTATGGAAAAGTTCCTGAAGAAAATCCACTCTGGTATCATTTCTCAACTCCATTCTATTCAAGCCGTTGAGACACCCTCTATGCATATTGACCTCCAAGCTATCCTTTCCAAACATCAAGTTGTTTTTTCCACCCCTCAGGGACTTCCTCCTTCTCGTGGTGTTCATTATCATTCCATTCTCGTTGTTCCTGGCAGTCTTCCTCCCAATGTTCGCCCTTATCGTCACCCCTTTGCCCAAAAGAATGAAATTGAGAAAATAGTGCAGGAATTGCTCCAAGAGGGTGTTATCCTCCCCAATACCAACCCTTATTCTTCCCCCATGGTCATGGTACTTAAGAAAGAAGGTACTTGGCGCATGTGTCTCAAATTTTTTGCCCTCAATAAGCTCATCATCAAGGAAAAGTTCCTCATTCATGTCATTGATGATCTCTTGGATGAGTTGAGTGGTGCTCGGTACTTCACTAAACTTGATCTACGTTATGGCTACCACCAGATATGTATGAGAGAAGTTGACATACCCAAGATTTCCTTTCAAAATCATGAGGGTCACTATGATTTTTTGGTCATGCCCTTTGGCATGTGTCATACCCCCTCCACCTTCCAAAGCCTCATGAATCATGTCTTTTGTTCTTTTCTCCGTCATTTTGTCTTAGATTTCTTTGATGATATTATCATCTATAGTAAAACTTGGCAATCTCATCTTTCCCATGTGGATCAAATTCTCCATCTACTCTTGCAGCACCAAATTTTCCTCAAACGCTCTAAATTTTCATTTGGAGCCTCAGAAGTAGAGTGCTTGGGTCATATTGTTGGAAAGGTTGGTGTCTGGGTGGATCCTAAAAAGATTGAATCAATGCAGGATTGGACTCGCCCCAAGACTATCAAAATATTGCATGGTTTTTTGGGTTTAACCAGATATTGTCGCAAGTTTGTTCGGAAGTATGGGAAGATTGTGACCCCTCTCAATCTTCTCCTTAAAAAGAATTCTTTCACCTGGACTCTCACAAAGGATCAGGCTTTTCAAACTTTGAAGGTAGCTATGTGTACTACTCCAGTCTTGGCCCTTCCTGATTTCACAAAAACCTTTGTCCTCGAATGTGTTGCCTCAGGCAGAGGAATTGGAGTTGTCCTTATGCAAGAGGGAAGACCTTTGGCCTTTACTAGAAAACAATTGTTCAAACGTCATTTGGGCCAATCAATCTATGAAAAGGAAATGTTGGCTATTTTTCATGTAGTGGATTATGGCACCCTTATCTACTGGGGCAACGCTTCCAAATTAATACAGATCATCAAAGCCTCAAGTATTTTCTGGAGCAACACCCTTCCTCCCCAGAGAAACAAAAATGGGTAACTAATCTCTTTGGTTATGATTATGAGATCATTTACAAGAAAGGAAAATAAAATGTGGTTGTTGACGCTCTTTCTCAAAAATATGAAGATGAAGGGTTCATTTTTTCCCTCTCCTTCATTGTACCATATTGGCTCCAAGTTGTGCGCCAAGAATGGCTACATGATCCTAAAATATCGCATATGATCCAACAATTGAAATCCAGCTCTCCAGTTTCCCCGTGGTACTATTGGCACAATGATGAACTTCGCTACAAAGGTCGTTTTTATTTAAGTAAATAGTCACAACTTAAAGCCACAGTGCTTTCTGAGCTTCATGTTACTCCCACAGTTTGGAATCCAGGGTTTACCAAAACCCATGACCTGTTCAAACGTTCTTTTTTTTTCTGGAATAGTATGAAAAAGGACGTTCGCACTTTTGTAGCAGACTGTGGTGTTTGTCAACGCAACAAAGGCGAAACCATCAAACCTCCTAGCACACTCCAACCACTTCCAATTCCACCCGCTATTTGGAGGGATATCTCTTTGGATTTTATTGGGTGATTACCTAAATCAGGAAATAAGTCTGTCATCATGGTGGTTGTGGATCGTCTTTCCAAGCATGCTCATTTATGTGCTCTTCAACACCCATTTACCGCATCAACAGTGGCTCAAATTTTCATCGATCATATCTTCAAGCTTCATGGCATGCCTCGTTCTATTGTTTCTGATCGAGATCCAACTTTCACCAGCAATTTTTGGCAAGAACTCTTCAGAATCCAGGGCACCTAATTACATCTCAGCAACACCTATCATCCCCAGACTGATGGTCAAAGTGAAGTTGTCAATACGTGTTTGGATATTTATTTGAGGTGTTTTTCCTCTGAAAGGAAAAATCAATGGGCTTAATGGTTACCATTAGTTGAATGGTGGTACAACACTTCTTACCATACAGCTATTCACATGACTCCTTTTGAAGCAGTATATGGCCAAAATCCACCTTCAGTTCTCTCCTACATGCCAGGTGTACCGAAGGTCCAGGCGGTAGACCAAACACTTACAGTTCGTGAGGCTATTCTCCGTACCCTCAAAGATAATTTGGTAATGGCTCAAAATCGCATGAAGCAACAAGATGATCAAGGTCGCTCAGAATGGAAATTTGTTGAAGGAGACCATGTATTTCTTCAGCTGCAACCTTATAAGAAAACTTCACTCAAGACCGAACATTGTCATAAAATGGCACCCAAATTTTATGGTCCTTATACAGTTCTCAAGCGCATTGGGCAGGTGGCCTATCAGTTATCTTTACCCAATCATTCTAAGAACCATCATGTTTTTCATGTCTCATGCTTAAAGAAGGTGCTTGGAATTAAGTACCAAACTCAAACCAAACTTCCCGAGTTGGATGAAGAAGGATCCATCTGGTTGCAACCACAATCAGTTTTGGACCAGCGAGAGCATCGTCTTCGTCAACTTACCATCAAGGAAGTGTTAGTTCAGTGGAAAGATACAATTCCATCATATGCCACCTGGGAGCCCACTAACATTCTGCAGCAATTTCCTCATCTCAAGCCTTGAGGACAAGGTTGATTCTAAGGGGGAGGGCATGTTAGAGACCTAACCTACCTAACCCCTCAAGTGGGTAGAATAATATATTTCCATGTAATAAAGGTCAATATTAATGAGGACTAGCAATAACGAGGAATAATTCAAATGTAATAATACCTCATATAAGCTTCCGCTTCTAGAAGGATCTTCCTCTAGATTGTTCTTTTGGATAGATATATTTAGTATAAATAGGAATAGAGGGTATGAGAAGTTTTATCTTGGATATTATTGTAATAGATCTCTTCTCTGTTGGAGGTTTCCCCCTCGAAGAGGCAAGTGAACATTTCTCTCAGTAATCAAAGTGCTTTGTATGGTGTCATTCTAGTATAATTTTGGTATTATTGTGGTGTTTTTCTAATTATATCATTGTTTATCTGCCATTTCTAGCTAATTATTTATGTTCTGCATACTATTTTATATCCGGAATATTACAACCATCCTACACTTGACAGTTTGATGTTTCCTTTCAGGCACAAGTCTACCGGGATATGTTACAGTTTTTGTGCACTCTACGATGAGCACATGTCCCCAAGTATGAGCCAAATGTTATCCCCATTTTGTGGGTAACTAAGGAGATCATGTCTCAAGGCACTCAGGTCGCAGATATGGAGTGTCGAGAGACTACATGACCATAAGTACCCTTTGCACAGATGGAAAACCCACTCACCAACATAGATGGTCATAGTTTTACAGATGGCATCCACTACACCATATGGCTTCTGAAAGGCAGTGGGACTTGCTCCATGAGGTACAAGTCAGTATTATGGTGAGCATCATTTCAATATTTAATCCATGTGATTATGTTGTATCTTAGATTTCTCTAGATTTCATGATATATGCTTGGACATTATGCCTTTTTCCCTGCTTCACCTTGGTGGTATACATTGTGCCCTAGTAAGTGGTTTTCCTAGGGGATAGGTTTGCTACTGGGAACTCTCTTGATGATCCATCGTATCGTTCCCGACCATAATTACCACTTTCCATCATTTTTCCCCTCCATTTCCTCATCTCTTGGTATTTTAGGGTGTATTGACCCAAGAAGGGGTTGAAGGCCCATAGGGGTTGATGTTGGGTAAAAGATAAAATCCTTGTATAAACCTTCCAAATGCTTCTCCCAAGGATCACCCAAGAAATCAATGAAATGATTATCTTTGAGTAAAGGGACCCACAATATAATAAAGAATGCTTAAAAGGTTAGTTGAAGGATAGGAGGTCTCGTCATGAGCCGACCTATCACGTCCATGAATATCTAGTGGTATGAAATTACCATCATCTAGTCACCAAACAAGGGTAATGGCTCTCAGTTGCATGGTTGATAGAAAGGGGGTCTCATCACGAGCCAGCCTTCTCATTTCCATTTGGTGTTTGTGGGTGACATTGCCATCACCAGGTCATCATGCCAGGGTGGTGACCTTCAACCTATCATTTTGCTATATTGAAAGAAAATAAAGAAAGAAAGATAAATTCAATTGATGGTCTTGGAAAAAGTGCATTGCGGACGAAGGTACCACGCACCCTCTACAAAGGCACCCATGAATGAGACACTATGACCCCTTATATGTCATGAGCCCTATGCCCATTTAGTCTTCACCCCATCCACTTCATCCATTTTACATGGCTTAGAGATGGATCTCTTGGAAACTCTCCTTGACATAAGGCTAGATAAACTCAATAATACACCTCGCCAACCCTCCCATATTCAAGCTTGAAAAGTCACATAGTGTCTTTGAGATGTTAATTGTTTGATATAGTGATCTTTGATGCACATGCTTAGATGGATTATTTATTGATTGTATTCACTTATCATGATGTTATGACTTGAGATCCTTGGAGGGTGTGCTCATTTGTCTTTGCAGGACCTAGTTGGTGGACAGATTTGGGAGAACAATCCTAGCTTGGGCTTCCATGTGACTACAAGCCCACAGGTTGAATGCTAAAGGCCCGCATGCTGGATGACAAATTTCAGACTTGGAAGGCCTTAAATATGATTTGGGTGACATAACCTAGCCCCCACATGCCAAACGTTTTGCCTAGAAGAGTCTTTTCTGGAGGCATGACGTCACCTAGGGGGGTAAGGGTTTGGTGGTGTGGTTGATGCATTGGAACTTGGATGTTTTGAGGAGAATTGGGCTTTGACCATGAAGGAATTAACTTGGATACTTGACATGTGTCTTTGGCAAGCCTATACACCCTCCTCCTACAACAACGACTTGCTCCTAATGCCAAAACGTCCCCTAAAGGAGCGACGTCCTTCTAAATTAGGGTTTTATTTGTGCAAAAGTGAAATTTTAGAGTAATTATTTAATATTGTTTTGTAAAAGGGGAAAGATTAGGGTTTTTAACCCCTAATCTTGTGTTTTACCCTAAAGTATGTGGAGAAATTGTGTTAGCTACATTTTGCTTACACCTTCTTAGCTTAAACCCTAGCTAGAGAAACTTGCCTTGGGAAGTAAAAGGGCTTACACCCCCAAGGAGGTAGCTTCTCTAGATATTTTTTTATTTGACTCCATTAACCCAATGGTAAAGGCACTAGTCATACTTTTTTTCATTGGAGATATAAAATCATTGCCTTGGAAAACACAATTTTTGGTCTTTTGAAAAGTTTCTTGCTTGAAGTTGATTATTCTCATTGAGAGGAGTCTTCCCCCACTAAGGTGTCCCCTCTCTCCCACTATGATTTATGTTACAAACTTTAACCTACAACCATTAGGGTTGCATAACCCTAGATACCTATACACTCTTAACTCCTAAACCAACCCTAGACTAACTCCTAAATTTTGCTCACTTACTCTACTAACTAGGGTGCATATTTTGGTATAGTTCTTGGCACTTTTCCATGGTTGATTTTTATGTTGCATGCCATTGAATGATACATCCATAAGGATGCAATTTTCTGCATAAATCACATGTTTACAACATCCATCTTCTCTAGCTTCTTAAGTGCCATATTTTAGCCTATATTCATTGCTAATCTCGTTGTTCATTTACTTAACTATTTTAGATCTTTGTATGTTGATTTAGATATTTTATTTGCTGATATAAACCATCATTTACTGATGCAAATTAGGTAAATCAAGATCAAATTGCTGATCCAACTAACATATATCATTGCAAAGTGTCTTTTCTTGTGTCTTAGGAGGGTACAATCATCCGAAGAAGTACTATACCTGTGGGGAAACAATTACTTGAATTACAAGGCATGTCTTCCCACCTTTCATTCCACTCAGACTTGACCTCTAGGGGCTTCACTTCCATTTCCCTCTGTCTCCATCTTAATCCCTCTATGGTCATCGGGATCGCCTCCCTAGAGTGACCTAGTCAACCTTGAATTGTGGGACCTACATCGAGGTGACATTGGGTGTAGGATTCCCAAGTTGTAGCACTTGCTTTGTGGTTGGGTCGGGCTTTTCCCAACCTAAAAATTGCACTATAAAAGGTCCCCTTTACTCAAATATAAGTGTTTCATTTCTTTCTTGGGTGATCCATAAGTGAAGCATCTGGAAGGTTTATACAAGGCTTTTGTCTTTTACCCAACATCAACCCCTCTGGGATTTTTTCCCCTTCTTCCCATAGAATGAGGGACAACCCCTTCTTGGATCAATACACCATAAAATCCCAAGAGATAAGGAAATGGAGGGGAACAATGATGGAAAGTGGTAATTATGGTCAGGAATGGTACGTTGGCTCACTAAGGGAGTTCCCAGTAGCAAACCCATCCCCAAGGAAGATCACTTACTAGGGCACAATGTCAACCACCAAGGTGAAGCAGGGCAAAAGGAATAATGTCCAAGCATATATCATGAACTATTGAGCAATCTAAGATAACGCATATTCAACTTGCTTAAATATTCAAATGATGCTCACCATAACACTGACTTGTACCTCATGGAGCAAGGCCCACTGCCTTCTGAAAGCCACCTGATGTGGTGGATGCCATCTGGAAATCTGTGACCATCTCTGGTGGTGAGAGGGGTTTCCAACTGTGCAAAAGGGTATTGTTGGTCATGTAATCTCTCAGAACTCCATATCTGCAACCTGAGGGCCTCAAGACATAATATCCTTAGTTATCCACAAAATGGGGGTAACAATACCCAACAACATGTAAAGACTAGGCCATCATTATATAAGTTTGTTTCCATGCCTAACATGAAGGAATGGTTAAATCCAAGTGATTTATCCACCACCTAGTAATTATCATTGTTCACCCTGTTATGACATAAACTTTTCAGAGTCTTATGAATTTGGGGTTTTTTCCTAAGTCTGTAATTTTTCCTGTCTCTCCTCCTTTTGCAGACCCAATCGTAAGGTTTCTTCCTTTCATCTTATAGTTTTCTTCCTTTGTCTTCCTGAGAGGTGTCGGCCCTAAGACTTTATGTTTTCTTTGAGGTCGATCACTTCTCTCTCTTCATCTCTATCACTAATCCTTTAGCCTTCTTGTTCCCTCAGTCAGTCATCCAAGTATTCAATTATAGAGGTCGAAACCATAAGCACAAGCGTAGCACTTACAGCGGTCTGATATGGACTCAAATCAAGCGAACGGGCAAGATCAACTTTCAACAGCGAAGATCCAAAAGGCATATCGGATCAATGACCTTTAGGTGATCGGGATCATAGAGTTACACGAAGTATAGCATTAGGCAGAGTTATGAAATCTCGAGGCCAATCCTAGCCATTAATCCTAGGAAGGACACATTGTGTAAGACTAGCATTTCACTGACCCGCAGAATGGAGAATTCAAAGGGTAGAGTCATGAGGAATCGTTAAACGCAAAGTCGAGAAATGATTTGGGTCGTCTATTTCAGAAGAACACGTGGTGCAGGATCTGTGGAGAATGTCTTTTCGAGAAGAATGAGGTGAGAATTGTCGATGGTCCGAGGTCCTGAAATGTCGATATGATCTGGGTCGTTCGATGCAAAGAGACGTGTTTCACCCGATCCGAGCGACCGCGATTTTGCGACTTAGATATTTCTGCATGGAATATAGTGTGAACTCGCAAAATGCAAAATCCCGAAACACCTGGGAATTTGGCCCACGATCACAGCCCAGGGGCATATGGAAAGCGCGGCCAAAAGAAAGGTAGGCACCTGATTGAGCGACAGGCGGCTAAATTTGTTTGAGGTGATGATCATGATCGTCAGATTCAAGGCAAATCCGATCGTTGATCAAGATGGGTCGTTTCGCATTTTCAAGCATTGGGATATCTGAAATCAAGGGGAGTGAAAAGTCTCGAAATGCGAAATCCTGAGATTTCATATGGATAAGCACAAGGTCATAGCCCACGGTTTCGTGGGGAAAGAGAATGGAGCCGTGAAAAATATTGAAGCACCTGTCTTGGTCTCAGCAGAAGATTTGCGAGGTTTCAAGATGTCGAGATCAATTGGAAGGATTCGTGGGCACCGCCTGGAACATTCATGGGTGTCAGTCCTCACCCTGATCCCGATGAAAGTAGTTAATGAAAATGGGGAAGGTGGTTGAAACCTCATTTCACCCCATAAATGGAAAGCATGGAAAGACGAATGTGTAGGCAAACTGTCAGCCGAGAGTTCTCCTGTCAACGAATTCTTCTGCAAATCCCATACTAATCTGAGATCACGTCTAATAGAAGAATGCAAGTGCAGACTGATAGATGAAGATGCAGACGCAAAGTTTTGAATGTAATATCCAGGTCACATCTCTCATGGTGGCGAATTGTTCTGAGTATAAATACTCAGTTTTGATATTTTGTTATGGTCGATGGTTGAGCTAAGCTCTCATATTGTAAATTTTTAATGAAGCCTTCGCTTCTCGGCTTATGTGTTTCCATTTTGAGACTTCTTTTTTAATGGCAGTCAACTTTCTTATCATCTCTTTTGCCTCTGATATTGAAGACTCGGGCATGGATGATCCAGTCGAGTTGTTGTGATTGTATTGTTATGTATGTTTGATTGCAATATTGTTATGACGTTTTCATTTTCTTGAAGTTTTGGGTTCAAGAAGGTCTTGTATTAGAAGATTTTCCTCCTTAGGTTGCCAGAAGACCTAATGTCCATAGTAGACCTCTACATTTCCTCACCAGTTCTTCCCCGTACTCACCCTTTACTACAACTTATTGACTAAAGTTAAATCAAGACCTCACTTGCTCATGCATTGCCTAGTCCAGATTTCTGAGTTAAAGCGATATTTTCTTGAGTTTTCACCCATTTGACCCCCTTTAATTTATTCATTGTGACATACAAACTGATGGGTACTGGGCTTACCTCTGCTGCAATCTAGAGGTGACTTCTAGTGCTAACATTTTAGGCGTCGTTGTCGGGGACGAATTGAAGATTTTCCCTGGGATTGAAAGACAAAGTCCATTGATTATGAAGGTGCATCAGAACTCAGTACATTGAATATTGCAACTGTGCACCTGGCGACTCCACTATTACGAATCCATTGTTTCAGCTATGGATTCCAGAGGCAAACATACGAGGTCTACTCCACAATTGCCTTTAGCAACACCTGAAGTTGACCCAGAGAAAATTATCAGAAGACGACATACCCTTTAGGAAGGTACTTATGTTGTTGAACTAGGTATTTCTGATGATTTTCACTATCCTCCTATAGAAACTCTAGTAGTTGTTTCTCATTTTCCTATTACACCATCTGTTGGAGCTTCTAGAAGTTTAAATTTTGGGAGTTTTCCTGCTGATTTCCCCTCTCCCAGTTTCACTACTCCTCCTCATATTACAGTTACTGCTTTGACAGAGAGGGAAATCTATGCTCCCTCAAGCCCTGTGGCTTTTTCTCTGAATCCTTTGTTGTTTCCTTTTTCTCCCAGAAGCACAGCCCCAGTCTCGCTTGTCCGAACTCCATCTCCTCTTGGTTCTCCAAGTTCACGTTCAAATGGTAGGTGCTAATCCTCCTAGGAATAGGATGGCTAAGATATTAGCTACTAGATATGCCCATCTAGTTTTACCTCAACTTATGAATGCTCTCCCAGCCACAGATTACCTTAAATACATGCCCCAGCTCACAGGGGAAGGAGACGTGACTGCAAAAAAGCACCTTTCATCCTTTTATAGATTTGCAGAGATTCAAGCCATCAAAAATGAAGATGTGTGGATGAGATTTTTTCTATAGAGCCTTGATGGTGATGTCAAGGATTGGTTTAAGGACTTGCCTCTCGGATATATTGATGGGATTGATGCTTTGGATGATTCCTTCTTAAGGCATTGGGGGAATAAAAAACATCTCCTTTATTATATTACGGAATTCGAGGCACTTAAAAAAGAAGAGGGGGAATTTGTTTCAATCTTCTTGAAGATATTTAATAAGATGTATAAAAAGATTCACGTTGAAGTTAAACCTACAGAAATCTCTGCCACAGTGACTTATGCTAATGCTTTCGACCTTGACTTTTGCCTACTGTTGAGAGAAAGAAGAGCTACCTCTTTGGCTCATATGCAAGATGCAGCCCTTGAAGTAGAATCCAATCTATCGGCAACTGACAAACTTAGGGGTAAATATGATAGAGACAGAGGAAAGGGTAGGTCTGAAACTCGAACTTCTAGTTCCACTAACGCCCCCCCTCAAACGAATGAAATGACCAAGCTACTAAAATCTCTTTCTGCTAGAATGGAAAAGATCGAATTGGAAAGAAAGAAGAACTACAGAAATCCCTAAAATGATGATAACAGAGGAAACTATAGGAGGCCTAACAATACTCCTCAGATTATCCAAAGCCTCTCTAAGTTGTTGATGCTTGAACCCACAATTCATCCCACAGACTTAGTCAATTTGCAAGATAAAAAGTCAGTTGTCATATTAGGACCTTTGGTAGAAGATAGAGATGATTATTCTCCTCCCTTCTACACTTCATTGAACATCCATAATAAGGTGTTGCATAACTTTTTGATGGATTTAGGAGCATCCCACAATCTTATGCCTAAGATTGTCATGGAAGAACTCGGGTTGGAATTTACAAAAACCTACCACGACCTGTATTCTTTTGATTCCAAGAAGGTGAAGTGCCTTGGGTTTATCAAAGACCTGGTTGTGTCCCTGTTCCAGCTGCCAATGAAGAGAGTAGTCATGGATATCGTAGTGGTTGATGTTCCCCCTAAGTTCGGGATGCTCCTATCTAGATCTTGGATAAAGAGACTGGGGGGAACCTTGCAGATGGACCTTTCATACGCCACCATTCTTGTGTTCAGGGGTGAACAAAGGAGACTTTACAGGGAAGTGAATCTCACGTACATCATTAGTGATGAAGCAAACCCCATCAACCATCTTATTTTTACTTTGAGCACTGTTTTGGGATCCAGCATATTGCAGCTCGCAAATGCTTCTGAATCTCCTCTTGAAATCAGAAAGAAACCCACTTATTTTCGTGAAATACCTCCTTCAACTACTTCTATGTGGAAGATGTTCTTCGACGGAGCCTCTTCTAGGGAAGGGGCTAGTGTCGGAGCATTTTTTGTGACACCTTATCAAGAAACTATACCTTTGTCCTATAAACTAGAATTTGAAGCTACCAACAACGTGGCAGAGTATGAGGCTCTTATTTTGGGTTTAGGAGCTGTGAAATACATGGGGATTGAAGAGATAGCAGTATTTGGAGATGTTAAACTAGTTGTTCATCAGGTCAAAAATGTTTATCAATCCAAGCACCCTAGGCTTAATACTTACAAGAGTGAGGTGTGGGACCTAATTGACAATTTCTTCTTAGCTTTCAAAATTTCATTTATTCCAAGAGAGAAGAATACTATGGTTGATTCTTTGGCTGTCTCAGCGAGCCATTTCAGAATCCCACTGCCACCTAAGCTCAGTTATGATGTTGAGGTAAGATATAGACCCTTTGTACCTAACAATATCAAGCATTGGAGGGTGTTTAAGGATGATCTTGAAATCAAAAAAATTCTTGAGTATGTTGATGAGTTCTCTGCATTACACATTGATATGGATCATGATTATGAAGGTGACCCTCACACTGATGCATTTCTAAATAAAATTGCTAATCACCATAATGTTCAGCTGCCTAGCAACCACATTCCAAAGGGACTAGTTCCTTTAGAAACATTGTTCGATGGGAACGATGTGGCAGTAAATTTTAAAGGCTCAACTGAGGATGTCGGTGTAGCTGAGTGCAATATTGGTATAGAGGAGGATCCAAAGTTTGCCAAGTTGTCAAGCAGTCTGTCAAGGGAGTAGAGAGCCGAGTATGTTGAGCTATTAAAATAATTTGCTGATGTGTTGGCCTGGACCTATGAAGACCTCAGAACATACGACATAACCTTCATTGAGCATAAGATCCCATTGAAAGAGGAGGCCAAACCATTTAGGCATAAATTAAGACAAATAAATCCTATGTTATTGCCTATTATGGAAAAGGAGGTAAAGAAGTTGTTGGACGCCCAAATCATTGTCCCTTTGAGATGTTTTGAACGGGTCGCCAACTTGGTTCCAATAAGGAAAAAGAATGGAGAAAACAGACTCTCTGTTGATTTCAGGTATCTGAACAAAAGTTCTAAGAAGGACAATTACCCTTTTCCAAAGATGGAACACATATTGCAGAGGGTGACAGGCGCATCCAAGATCTTCATGATTTATGGATTTTTTGGCTACAATCATATCTATGTTCTGCCTGAAGACAAAGAAAACACATCCTTCACCACTCCTTGGGGCACGTTCATGTATGCCAAAATTCCCTTTGGATTGATGAATGTAGGAGCAACCTTCCAATGAGCCATGGACATCGCCTTCATTGGAGAAAGAGATAAATTTGTGGTCATCTATCTGGATGACATAACACTCTTCTCCAAATCTGATAAAGAACATTGTCAACATCTAAGAAAGGTCTTCTCGAAATGAAGAAGGTTTGGTCTCTCCCTAAATCCAAAGAAGTCATTATTTGCCATGCATGAAGGAAAATTGTTAGGACACATTGTATCAGTTGAGGGGGTCAGGATTGATTCAAACAGGGTAGAAGCCATTCAAGCCCTATCACTTCCTAGATCTAAGAAAGAAGTTCAGTCCTTCCTGGGCAAAATCAATTTTCTAAGAAGGTTTGTTTCAAATTTTGTTGAATTGGTGAAGCATATTAGCCATGCTCAGGAAGGGGAACAAAGTAAAATGGACTGTTGAGTCTAGAGAATCCTTTAGCCAAATCAAGAAGGCACTAACTGAAGCACCTGTGCTAATCAGTCCTGATTATTCCAAAGATTTTCTGATTTTTTCCTTTTCTTCATTTGATACAGTGGTCGATGTTTTACTACAAAAGAATGATGCAGGGCTGGAGCAACCTATTTCTTTTTCCAACAGAGCACTAAGAGATGTAGAAGTCAAATATGACATCATGGAAAAGCAGGCCTATGCCTTGGTGAAAGCCCTCAAAAATTTTAGAGTCTATGTTCTGCATTCAAAGATCATTGCATATGTTCCTTCAGCTACTATGAAGGACATCCTCATCTAGCCTGACATATATGGGAGGAGGAGCAAGTGGATTGCCAGAATCCTTGAATTTGATCTAGAAATAAAACCCACCAAACTTGTTAAAGGCCAAGGTTTAGCCAAGTTGTTGGATGAATCTAATTGTAAATATTTGGAGGTCGACTTCATCAATACTTGCTCAAAAAATCAGTAGGCTAAAGTGTCTAATAAAATCCCTCAGGACAGCCCCCATTCGCAGAATGTGCTTGGTACAAAGATATTATATATTCTCTGCAAATGTTGCGACCTCTAGATGGAATGGGGAAAAGAAAGGCAAGAGATTTAAAGCTCAAAGCAATTAGATATTTCCTTATCGACCAGGTCTTGTATTGGAAAGACCCTCTAAGAGTGCTTCTGAGATGTTTGGACCCACAGGAGGCCCAAAAGATTATATTTGATTTTCATGACGGCTTGTGTGGGGAACATCATTTCTGGAGAACCACGGCCTATAAAAATCTCAGGGTCAGGTACTACTGGCCAACTCTATTCACTGATGTCTGTGCAACGATCAAGGCTTGAGTCAAATGTCATAAATTCTCTGGGAAGCAGCAGCTCAAGTCTCTTCCATTGAAGCCTGTAGTAGCTTCGGGACCTTTTCAACAGTAGGCCTAGACTTTATTGGGGAGATTCATCCTCTTTCAAGTGGTCATCATAGATGGATCTTGACTGCCACCGATTACTTCACCAAATGGAGTGCTTATCACAAAGTAATCATTGGTTTTCTTGAAGATATTATAGCAAGGTTTGGTTGTCCGAAAAGGATCGTCACTAATAATGTCTCATCCTTCAAGGCTGAGACATTAATCCATTTTTTTGAGCAGTTTCGAATTTCATTGATTCACTCAACTCCTTAATACCCCCAAGGGAATGAACTGGCAGAGTCCTCTAACAAGAGCCTCATAAAAATTATCAAAAGACTGCTAGAAGACAACAAAAAGGCATGGGATTCAAAGCTCAATTTTTCTCTGTGGGATGATAGAGTGACAACAAAGAGGTCTCTTGGCATCTCTCATTTTTAGCTTGTGTATGGAGTTGAGGCCATATTTCCTTTTCAGCTCGCCTTACCGGTGGAAAAAATATTCCAAGACTACCAATGAGAACCTGATGACATGGTTAAGCGAATATTACAACTAGCAGAAGTGTAGAAAACCAGAGAGAAGCTATTGGACAGAGCACATGACCATCAGCAGAAGATCAAGCATTCGTTTGACAAGAAGAGCAAAGGAGAGGATTTCCAGCTGGGAGATCTAGTACTCAAATGGGATGCACCTAGACAAGACAAGGGCAAGCATGGTAAATTTCAAGCCCTTTGGATTGGACCCTTCAAAATTTCTAAGACACTTTCAAATAATACTTACAGGTTGCATAATTTGGAGGGTGACGAAGTTTTTGGTGGCCCTATAAATGGGCACTTCCTGAAAAAGTTTTTTGTTTAAAGCCACAGTCGGCGTCCCACCATTGTAAATATCGTTCTTGTTTTATGTTTATTTTGTTTTTAATAGGAGACTCCATAGCCCAAAGCTAAGGCACTGGAACTACTTGTTCTTGGCATCTCGCAGGGAGCATGCCATCCCCTGTGGAGTCAAATGTTATCACATAAACTTGTCAAAGTCTTGTGAATTTGGGGTTTTTGCCTAAGTCTATAATTTTGTCTGTCTCTCCTCCTTTTGCAGACCCAATTGTAAGGTTTCTTCCTTTAGGCTTATAGTTTTCTTCCTTTGCCTGCCTGAGAGGTGTCGGCCCTAAGCCTTTCTGTTTTCTCTGAGGTCAATCACTTCTCTCTCTTTGTCTCTGCCACTAATCCTTTAGCCTTCCTGTGCCCTCAGTCAGTCATACAAGTATTCAATTACATAGGTCGCAACCATAAGCACAAGCGCAGCACTTAGAGCGGTCTGATATGGACTCAAATCAAGCGAGCGGGCAAGATCAGCTTTCAACAACGGAGATCCACCAGGCAGATTGGATCAACGACCATCGAGCGATCGGGATCATAGAGTTACACAAAGTATAGCGTCAGACATAGTTCTGAAATTGCGAGGCCAATCCTAGTCGTTGATCCTAGGAAGGACACGTTGCGTAAGACTAGCATTTTGCTGACCTACGGAATGGAGAATTCAAAGGGCAGAGTCATGAGGACTTGGGAAGTCATGAAATGATCTAGGCCATCTATTTTATAAGGACACATGGCACAGGATCCGCAGAGAAAGTCTTTTTGAGAAGGCTGAGGTGAGAAGTGTCGATGGTCCGAGGTCCCAAAATGTTGATATGATATGGGTCATCCGATGCAAAGAGACGTGTGTCACCTAATCCGAGCGATCGTGATTTCATGACTCGGAGATTTCAGCATGGAATACAGTGCAAACTCGCGAAACGCGAAATCCCGAAACACCTGGGAATTAGGCCCACGATCACAGCCCAGTGGCATATGGAAAGCACGGCCAAAAGAAAGGTAGGCACCTGATTGAGTGACAGGTGACTAAAGTTGTTCGAGGTGATGATCATGATCATCAGATTTAAGGAAAATCCGACCGTTGATCCAGATGGGTCGTTTCGCGTTTTCGAGCATCAGGATATTTGAAATCAAGAGGAGTGAAAACTCTCGAAATGAGAAATCCTGAGATTTCATATGGATAAGCACGAGGTCATGACCCACAGTCGTGTGGGGAAAGATAATGGAGCCGCGCAAAATATCGAAGTGCCCGTCTTGGTCTCAACAAAAGATCTGTGTGGTTTCAAGATGTCGAGATCAATTGGAAGGAGTCGTGGGCACCGCCTGGAACATTCATGGGTGTCAGGCCTCGCCCTGATCCCTATGAAAGTGGTTAATGAAAATAGGGAAGGTGGTTGAAACCTCGTTTCACCCCATAAATGGAAAGCAGGGAAAGACGACCGTGTAGGCAAACTGTCAACCGAGAGTTCCCCTGTCAACGAATTCTCTTGCAAAGCCCATACTGATTTGAGATCGTGTCTAACAGAAGAATGCAAGTGCAGACTGACAGATGAATATGCAGACGCAAAGTTTTGAATGTAATAGCCAGGTCACATCTCTCATGGTGGTGAATTGTTCTGAGTATAAATACTCGGTTTTGATATTTTGTTATGGTTGATAGTTGATCTAAGCTCCCGCATTGTAAAGTTTTAATGAATCCTCTGGTTCTCTGGTTATGTGTTGCCATTTTTAGACTTCTTGTTTAATGATAGTCATCTTTCTTATCATCTCTTTTGCTTATGATATTGAAGACTCAGGCATGGGTGATCCAGTCGAGTTGTTGTGACTGTATAGTTATGTATGTTTGATTGCAATATTGTTATGACGTTTTCAGTTTCTTGAAGTTTTGGGTTCAAGAAGGTCTTGTATTCGAAGATTTTCCTCCTTAGGCTACCGAAAGACCCGATGTCCATAGCAGACCTCTACATTTCCTCACCAGTTCTTCCCCCTACTCACCCTTTACTACAACTTACTGACTGAAGTTAAATCAAGACTTCACTTGCTCATGCATTGCCTAGTTCGGATTTCTGAGTTAAAGCGATATTTTCTTGAGCCTGCGCCCATTTGACCCCCTTTAATTTATTCATTGTGACATACAAACTGATGGGTATCAGGCTTACCTCTGTTGCAATCCAGAGGTGACTTCTAGTGCTAACACACCCTCATAAGGATTAGCTCATCTAATCCAAATACATAACTCATCATTGACATTCAAGGTTCTTACTCTTCATGCTAAGTGTGTGCTCATTTGTCTCTAAGACTCAAGATATCACATTGTCTATTTCCCTTGTATTTGAAGGTCTTAAAACTGAAAAGTAGATAGTTTTTATACTTAGACTTGTAAATCCTTAGACATTTCCCTTAGGGTACAATTTTTCATTCCTCATTAGTTGCAAGTGCCTATCTTGACACTTTAAAATGATACAAGTCATGTCCCTTAATCATCATTCATGTTGTTCACACTAGATAACATCCTAAGGTAGGAGAATACTACATTTACACCTAAAGTGTTTCTCCCTTTCTGCTTATGGAATTTAATAATTCTTGACTTGTATTTTTCAATCCCATCCTACAAGTACTCATGGGTTTATTTCCTCTTTAATCTAATGTCACCATACCTTCTAAATTCTTTGGAATGGCCTACATCATTATCCCCATTAGTTAACTCAATTGGTTAATTGACAACATTTGCTTCCCAATAGGCACTTATAGTTAAGAGTGCCTTCTAGTGACTCTAATCGTGTGTCCTATATGGGAACAATTTTTTGATTCAACAACAATTTTCCAAAGGGTTACTTATTCACACGATACCTTAAGAGGGTTAAGTTTCTTCCTCATGGCAATCCAAAATCTTCCATCATGTTCTAGGATAGACTATTGCTTCTTGTTGATTTCTTATACTCATTTGTGAAACTTCCACTCACTCACCTTAAGTATCTATCTATTACTCTTTTCTATTCATTTCAGTCTTTCAAGTTGGTTATGGTTACGAGGACTACAATAAGTTATTCTCATTAGAAAATTTCCAAGTTCGTCATTTTTTCCCTTCCTCCCTTATAATTCTTGTCTCTCTACACTTATATTTCCATCTTCTCAGGTTAATTCTTTTTTTCGGTGTGTTCCATACTATTTTAAGGTATGTATACACATTACTTCCGGTTTTGAATTCATTTGATGTGTAGTATCAAGGAATTGTATTGTTTTTTTCTTAAATTGTTCAATAATATTTTCCTCGCATCTTTCCTAAATACCTAGTGCCTCATTTACTTCCTCAAGTTACATAGGCTAGTTTGGTGAATTAAGCGATGGTATAATACTTCATACATGATGGTCTCTTCTTGATGTCCATATCCAAGCCTCCAAGTCTATACTATTAGGCATAAGGGAAATACTTAAGATACATCTTGATCCTTTTGTATGTGAAAAACATAATTCCATGTCCTATTACTTAATTATGTGTGCCATCATGCTATAAGTAGAGTATCTTGCTATAAGAGAAGACACATCCTACATAGGTCTAGAAATACAACAACTACATTATTTTGTTGCATTATCCCTAGAAAAGAAACACTAGTTAACTCCCATTCAACATAGAAAATAAACATTAGTGCATATAGAATAATCGAGTTCAAGGAGGCATTGTTCATTCCAAGTCGATCAATTCATTTTTTTACCTTTCTTCCCCTCTTGAGAAGTGATGTCCTCAAAGCAATGTTGATCAGATATTCATTCATTGTGACTTAACTTATTTATATTTCAACAATCAACGTGAATGTTAAGTATCTATCACATATGGGCATTATTATTCCAAACAGTTAATTTGTGTAACACGCGCCAATGATATGAAATCATTTCAATTTTAATTTCTCTATAGGCAATCTTATTCTTGCAACCATGTTAACCAAGAACGTGTAGGAGTACTTGAAAGATTAACAAGGTCAATAACCTTTGGAAAAACAAAATCATTTACATATAAGAGGTGTTGAAATGAAGTCTTGTTAATGGATTCCTAATTTCCAAATTTCCTTTTACTATATTAAATATAATAACCTTTTGTAATTTATATTATTCTTATAAAAAAAAACTTGCTACATGTATTTTCTTAATGAAAAGGAATAAAAATTGAAATCCAAAATCAAAACTAAGCTTCATCCTATTACTCGTGGTCTTTGTTTCTTAGATAAGGTTGTGTGTGTGTGTGTGTGTGTGTGTGTGTGTGTGTGTGTTTAAAAAATCCATTGAAAGTTTCTTATTGCCCTTTAGTCCTCAATGTATTTGTCAAAGTTTCACATTTCCCTTTAGTCCTCAATATCACTTACATGGTTGAAGAATATTAAAGATCATTACTTCGTCAAAACATCCAAAACTTGACGAGTAAAGAGAGGACAGGAAAACACATTTTGTGTAGTGAACGTAATATTTGTAATATTGAGGGTGAGCTCTTGTGAAAACCCTTTGCATGGCATTGCTATTCAATTTTTGGTTCGATGTCTGAGTCTGTGGGGAGGGGGCCCTTGCCCCCTCCTGATGATGAAGCCATTGCCTTTCAGGCTATTGTCTCTGCCTATGTTAAATCATCGAAATCGCAACCCTCAAAATTCGTTAAGAAACTTGATGGAATGCCAAAGGTTGCACCCCCTCCCACTGCAGCAAGAAATAAAGCATTGGCCTTAGATGATAGAGACCTGATTGGACAATTTACAGGTATTTGGCCATCCCCAAAAATGGTATCGTTCTGGCTGGAAAAAAATTGGAAGCGATTAATCAAAGGCTCTCTGAGCCATTTCTTTTGTGGAAAAGGGTTTTTCACATTTCTCTTTAAATATAAGGAAGATAGGGATCTAATATTTTTCAGTGGTACATATTTTTTAGGAGCAAGAGGAATGTACCTCAATAAATGGACCCTGGAATTTAGTCCTATTGACGTTTGAATCTATCATAGACCAAAATGGAAACCTCACAAGGATATGAATCCCCCTGCATTTTATAGAGGTGGTACTCCTTTTTGTCTAAAAGATATATCTATGATATGTTGGATTAGGAGAATGTTAAGGCAGAAAACCCTAGATATGTATTTCTTAGATTTATGAAATGATATGTTTCTCCAATAACTTGATCTGATCTTCAAGTGCAGCAAGAAATATTTTAATAACATAAATATTGAAGGGAGGCTTCAATATCAGAATTTCTTTGTGATCGATATCACATACGCAATATTCTTAATCACATACAAATGCATCCATATATTCTTCACGGGAAATAGGAGAAAATAAATTGATCGTTTCAAAGAATTTTAAAAGAGTATTACTATTAAGATCATAAGAGAATTTGATAGTTCAATTTCAAATATCTCATACTTAAGACTCAAAGTTACAAGATACAATCGAAATCAACCACGAAGTAATTCTTTGTGGAGTTTTATTCATGAAAGATGTTCTTCATTAAAAAATATTTGACAGTCATGTATATGGCTGTAAATACTCCATGATCATATAATAAATTCTTTTGAAGAATACAAGAACACTCAACAACTCAGCCTTGTGCCCAATTCAAAGATTCAAGCATAAGGCTATGAGAAATGGTGTAGAAGAAGAGAAAGAGTGGAGAAGATGGAGATCTCTTTTCGTTAATCAGAAGCTTGGTTGTATATTCATGGTTGTACCTTCTTCTTCTTATAATCTTCTGCCCTTGCCCCTTTGACAATTCTCCTTATTGGACACCTTTGATGAAGCACTTCTTCTCTTTTTAAAATTAGATCTTCTAACTACTTGAGTAGTTAGGGTTTTTCCTTTCTTGAATTTCCCATACACTTTTCTTCTTGAAGTATTTTTTTTAATTAATGCCTCATTAATTCATCATTAATGAACTTATATCATTAATATCTGCATATTTCAAAATGGGTCCCTTTCCGTTTTAATAAAAAAAAATTAAATAAACTTTTATTTTCAAAATTGAATTAATTACCCATTAAAATAGGGGGACTGTGTTTTAAATTTTTGGAAGTGATAATCAACGTTTAAGCCATGTAAATCACTTCAAGTGTTATCTTCATTGTCTTATCTTTCCAACGATATAATTTTTTTCCAAATCTGATTCCTAGATCTCAAGATATGAGCTCGTGAAGTTGAGTTGTCAAGTAAACTCATCAGAAAAGAAGTTGACTGTTATTTTAATTTATGGGAAAAAAATATCCATTTTCAATCATTGAAACCTTACCAACATATTCTTCATCGAAATAATTTTCCAACAATATAAATTTTGAGCGATTTGATCGCACAGAGCTCAAGATATGGTCTTCAGAAGTTCGTGACTCAAGGATCGTCGATTTGATGTCCTGGGAAAATGTGGGCCTTTGATTAAATTTCGTCTTTCCTTTGAAAATTTTGATTTTGCTTCATAAAATTTATCCCACATGCATGGGATTTTACAAATTTGTAGTGTATATATTAAATAATGGAATATACACTTGATAAGGAATAATAGAGAGGAGACTATGGAGCTTAGAGGGTTCGACCTCCCCATAGAAAATTAATTAAATAATAATAATTTAGATAACAAATCAACCTCCACCTCATGTCAGTCAGCATATAAATCATCCACTTATCTATCACCATGTGTCTCTGTAATAACATGCCACATTTCATTATCTCATTGGACACCAAATATAACCAATAATATGTTTCCATGTGTCACCACTAATAAACTTCCACGTGTCACCAATGATTAAGTGTCATGTGTCTCCCTCCATAAGTTGCCATATGACACCATCCATATGTTTCCACTTGTCATCTCTTCACATGTTTACCTGTGGAATAATCTTATTGGTTAGGAATTTAAATAATTAAAATAAGGTCAAGGTATAAGGTTTAAATGGGAGAGTGGACGAGAGGGTAGGAGTGGGTAGTTAGCGGGAAAGGGGGAATGTAGGTATTGGGGGTAGATGAGTGACGTAGGGTGAGGTAAGGGAGGTAGTTTGTAGGCAGCAGGGAAGGGTTGGTGGTTTGGGAAGTGAGGTGATGGGGTAAGGGATGGCGGGTGTCCAATTTCTCGCCATATGAGTGATTAAAAAAAATAACTAAGTATGGAGGGGGTGAGTAATGTGAGGGGACCGGAGTCGGGTTAGGAAGTGAGGGATGTGAGGGGGGGGTAATGAGTGATAATGAGTCCAACTAACCACTTAGTGCATTCAAAAATAAACTAAGTGTTGAAGAGGTGAAGTATGTGAGGGGAGTGAAGGTATAAGAAGAGGGCATGTTTCATTATTATGGACACCAAATATAACCAATAATATGTCACCATGTGTCACCACTAATAAGCTGCCACATGTCACCAATGATTAAGTGCCGTGTGTCTCCCTCCATAAGCTGTCATATGGCACCATTCATATGCTGCCACTTGTCATCTCTTCACATGTTTCCATGTGGAATAATCTTATTGGTTAGGAATTTAAATAATTAAAATAAGGTTAAGGTTTAAGGTTTAAATGGGAGAGTGAAGTCAACATATAAATCAATCACTTATATGTTTCCATGTGTCTCCGTAATAACATGCCACATGTCATTATCTCATTGGAAACCAAATATAACCAATAATATGTCGTCATGTGTCACCACTACTAAGCTGCCACATGTCATCAATGATTAAGTGCCATGTGTCTCCCTCCATAAGTTGCCATATGGCACCATTCATATGTTGCCACTTGTCATCTCTTCACATGTTTCCATGTGGAATAATCTCTTTGGAATAATTTAAATAAATAAAATATGGTTAGGTTTAAATGGGAGAGTGAACGAGAGGGTAAGAGGAATTTAAATAATTAAAATAAGGTTAAGGTATACCATTCATATGTTTCCACTTGTGGCCCGCAGGGGTGTAGACTGATTGGCAACTGTCGTGTAAATGGAAGGAAATATGTAAAGGAGATCTCAAGTTCGATTCTCACCTTGATTTACTTGTGCTCCATGCTTGCAGGATGTGTGGCGCACCTGGGGTTATAGTGGTAGCGGACGGGTATCGACCACGTGTCACGCGAGTATGAGAACCGCGAGTTGTCGATTCCCCAATATAAAATAATAATAATAATAAATGTGTGTGTGTGTGTGTGTGTGTCCACTTGTCATCTCTTCACATGTTTACATGTGGAATAATATTATTGGTTAGGAATTTAAATAATTAAAATAAGGTTAATGTATAAGGTTTAAACGGGAGAGTAACCGAGAGAGTAGGAGGAATTTAAATAATTAAAATAAGGTTAAGGTATAAGGTTTAAATGGGAGAGTGAACGAGAGCTTAGTTAGGGGGAGGGGGGGAATGTAGTTTTCGGTGGTAGATGAGTGATGTAGGGTGAGGTAATGGGGTAGTTGGTAGGCAGTGGGGAAGGTTTGGTGGGTTGGGGAGTGATGTGAGGGGGTAAGGGATGGCGGGTGTCTGCCCGCCATATGAGTGATTAAAAATAATAACTAAGTATGGAGGGGGTGAGTAATGTGAGGGGGGCAGAGTTGGGTTGGGAAGTGAGGGGTGGGGGTAATGAGTGATAATGAGTTCGACTGACCGCTTAGTGCATTCAAAAATAAACTAAGTGTTGAAGAGGTGAAGTATGTGGGGAGAGTGGAGGTATAAGGAAAGGAAAATAAAGAATTTAAAATAATTCTAAGTGTTGGGAAAGGGGAGTAAGGTAAGTGGAGAAATAAGAAGTATGGCGGGTGCCCGCAATATAATAGAAGATTTTTATAGGTTTTGAACCCACAACACGAAGAAAAGTATGGATCTTAGGCCTGAAAAATTGAAGAAACCAAGGATATTTCACCCGAAAATTTAAATGAAATTTCAAGAAACGAACTTTGTTCCATATTGAAGACATGCTTTTTGGGCGATTAAACAGAAACCTAGATATCGTGTGCATACGAACTCAGATTTTCAATCTGAAAAACAAGTGACGAAGTTGAGACTGAGAGATATGCAATAAACTTGTTCTTATTCAAAAAAAATCTTCTTTATATATAATTTTTTTATTATTTCAGGAGCAGAAAAATATAGATGACCAATTTTGGTCAACAAGTACATAGAATGATGTTCCTTCGGCAGTTCCTGTCTATGTAATACTTCCCCATTTTCCTCTTCATTGTTGGAATGATGATGTTTTTCAAAGTATAGTGAACTCCATACGCAAGTATATAGATTATTTTGAACCAAAAGAGTGGCTCTACTCTTGTGCAAGGATATGTGTTGAAGTTGACCTTGAGAAAGGAATCCCTAATGTGTTTGTTCTTACCCTTGAAAACTAGGAATATATTCAACAATTAGACTACAAGCAATCACCATTCAAGTGCAAATTGTGCCATGAGTATGTTCATTTCGCAAGAAAATGTAAGAAGGAAGAGAAAGCCCTATCCTCTGCAAGAAGGGAGAAGCAATGGCAGGCGGTTTCCAAGAAAATGGGCTTTGTTGGAAACAAAGGACAATCATAAGGAACCCCCCCTTCTGCCCCCCCGGCCCAGTTCGAAATCGCCTAGAAAAGCTATGACTAACCCAACTAAATCCTCTTAAGCTACATCAAACAGGTTTGAGTCATTATCTGAGCTAGAAGAAACAACAAAGGAAGAATCTCAACCCAACCATATGGTCAATTTAGCAATCCAAGAGCAACCTTCAGTCCAAATTATTCCCCCTCCAACTCGGTTGGATGCAACAAAATCAAAATCATTTGAAGATCTTATCATATCCCAAATTTCTAATCCTCTATATTCTCATCTATAGGATCTAGAAGCCTTCAAAGATGTAAAAATTACTTTTCCAGATGTCAAATATAAATCTAAAATAGAAAGTCGGGGTGATGAAGGTTTAGAAGTTAAAGCCTCGAAGGAAATGTTACCAAGGAAATTAGGAAGAAAACCTGCAAAATATGTGAGGCAAGATCGGGCACAAAAGGATATCTTATTGGGTTCTCAAAAAATTATTACATTTATGATGGGAGGGAATTCGAAAAATAATAAGGCACAAAGTGGGTTAGCTGGGAAAGAGGAGGTTCCCATTATAATCCCACTAAGTAATGATCATTACCTCCTGGAATTGTAGGGGCCTTGGTAGCCTCCCTAAAGTTCATGCTACCAAAAATGTTATTTTCTTTGAAAAGCCATCCTACTTCTTCAGGAGACTAAAAATGCAAGTAGAGGAAGTATACAAGATTAGGAACAACATCTGGATAAATAAAAAAGCAATAGAAGAGGATGCAAGAGGCGTTTTTGGGAGGATATGTACTCTTTGGAATGAACAAGAGATAAGTTTGATCCATCATTCTACTTAACCACACTAGATTCAAACAACTTCATCTTCTTTGTTATTAATGTGTACATGTTGAAGATTGAGTAGCTTCGGAATATATCCTTATTGTATTTGACCAAGACAAACACTAAAGAATGTTAATACATTATATTTATTAAGATGACCCTATTGTACCTTGACAATTAAATGTAATTTAAGAGGGTAAATTGACAGGTCAACCGAGACCTCATTTAAGGAGGCCAGACTAATATTTATAAGGGAGGCTAGAACCTCACTTGTTCTCTCACTCATAAGCTCTGCCACAAGAGGAAAAGTGTGCAAGTCTTGGTGGAGAAGCTACTGCAACTAGGTGTGACGTCAAGGAGGGTTTTGGTATATCTCTTGGTATCTATTGGTTAAGTGGTTTGCTACTCTTTCCTAGTGATGAAGTAGAGGAGGATCTTTTACCTTGTTAGTTCTCTCTTGGAAGAGAAGCATTGTTCTTGGTTGGTTAATCTATATTAAGGAAGTTTGTTGGGTTTTCTCCCCCTAGAGGGTTTCCCAGGATAATCTTTGTGTCTCTCTTTTTTATGTGATTCTCTCTCTTTCAGTGATCTTATATATGCAGCTAATGTGCTAAATAATTGTAATAATAAAGAAGAATTGTAACTGCTAGTTGTATAAGTAAAATATCAACATGGTATCAGAACATGCCTGAAAGAGACCAACTCACAATTTATAAATAAGTAGTTATCCTCAACGTACCCTCTCTAAGATTCAGTTTTCAATATTGCAATTGCTGCAGAATTACGTTTTTTGCATAAACCCTAAGGGTGATATTTTCCTTGTTTAAGGAGGACGTTGGAGAAAGTAACCACACCTAGGATCTCGTCCTAGGAGGGCGCATCTAGTCCTTGGATTAGAATTCTAAGATTTGAAACGTTGAAAAATTAGGGTTTCCTCATAAACCCTAAGTCTGGTTGCAGCTGCTGCAGATTTTGTGACAGATTTCATCCTTGACTCAAAAATCTCTCTGGTAAGGTACAAAATCATCATCTTGAAAAATTATTCATTTTCTTGTTCCAGGCAGGATGAATACCAGTACCAAGCTTGACAAAAATCTTGAAGGAGTCGATGACTTCCGAGCATGGACATACAGAGTGATGCTCATTCTAGAAGAGAATGACCTTGTAAGTTTTGTTGAATAAGATATTGAAGAGCCAAAGGAAGATGAGGCCAAAGACAAATATAAGAAGGATTTGATCAAAGCAAAGAGGATCATTTTCGATTCCATAAATAACCATTTGATTCCTCGTGTTTCAACATTAAAAACCCCAAAGCAAATTCTGGATTCCTTATCCCGTCTATTCGAAGGCAAGAACATAAATCAGAAAATGACCTTAAGGACACAACTCAAGAATGTGAAGATGAAAAATTCAGAAACCATTCAATCTTACTTCATAAGAGTGTTTTAGATTAAAGAACAACTCAAAGCTATTGGAGACTCAATAGAAGAAGCTGAGATAACGATGGCCACATTAAATGGTCTTCCAAATTCTTGGGAATCCTTCATCCAAGGAATCTGCTCTAGAATAAAGTTAACTAAGTTCAACATGTTGTGGGAAGATTGTACTCAAGAAGAAGCCAAATTAGAGGCAAGAAAGAAAAATATAGAGAACAATGAAGATCAAGTGCTAACAATTCACGCAAGAAAAGGAAAGAACAAGAAAGAAGTTCACTCTCACAAAAGATTTCATAAGCTTCATAAAAGACAAGATTATCATAAAGATCTGTCAAGCTTTAGATGCTTCATTTGTCAGAAGATGGGACATATTGCAAGAAACTGTCCCCAAGCAAAAGACCAAGATAAAACCAGGAAGTTTAAAAGGAATCATGCTCATTTCACAAGAGAAGATGATCTAGATGAACTATATATTATGTGATATAGGACTTAGCGCTTCCAAAGAACTTGATTCATATCAAGTGATATTGATAGTTATATCTCATTTCCTTCCACACTAAAACTTCAGGAAGTAAAAGAGCTAGAGAATTGTTGTATCATGAGGGTCAAGTACAAGTTGTGAAGAAGTATCATTATTCATCCAGACATCATACAGATCAAAGAAAGCAGTTTGAAAAATGCACGCTCCAGTTTCCCAATGAGAAAACTTGGTCAATGGATGATGAAGCCACCTTGATAGGAAGCAGAATTCGTTTGAAGTCTGACTCATCTTTTCATATTAAGACTTGGTATCCAACACCAATTATATCCTACAGAGACTCTGAGGTTATTGTATACTTAGAAGAAGTCAAGGCTCAGAGGGAGCAGGCATGACAATCCCTATATTTGAGATTGAGTTACCCCCAGTGCCATATGGTGTAGATCAATCATTAGAAAAAGTTAGTAGGGCCAGAAGGGCCTACCCAGAACCATTGCAGTAATCAAGAAGAGACCAGCATGGTCACGTGACACTTTGCAAGATGTAAATCCATATAGCATTGATGATTCTACAAGGTTCGAGTACCAGAATGGCACAAACTCGAAAGCATCTTCAAATGCTTCTTCTTGATTCTGCTCTTCCATGGATTATGCAGTGATGGCCAGGTTGGTGAGCTTGGGAAGCATCTCTACACTTGAATTCTGAGTACCTATGCCTCCTGCATCATCCGGTGGTCGCCATCTTCCTTCCTCAGAAGTTCCCTCCCACTCTGTGAACTTCTCACTTCTTTGCATTCACATCCTTTCTTCTTTTTCTCTTTCAGGGTCGGCCAAAGCCCCAATATCAGAAGGAGAAGATGGCTTCGAAGATTATATAGACTCAGAGGGAGTCAAGCTTCAAAGGGAGCATGTAGACTTAGAATGAGCATGATCTTAGAGAGGATCATATGGGAAAAAGGAGATGTCTTCTAGGACTAACAGATAGATGCCATGAGTTGAGAAGACTAGATTGTAGCTTCAGAAACGTCTAGGAGATGTGAAATATCCTGGGAAGATTCCCTTGTTTTAGTGACAGAGGAGGAAGCCAGTCAGATGGAATGGGACATGGATTTTTCCTTGAGACTAGAAGGGAATTCAATGGTGACTTCCAAGATTGATCTAGCAGATCAAGCATGTTGCAGATAACAGTATAAAGATGTACAGAGCCTAATTTGTGTCCAGAGGATTCTCCCAGCAAGAGGGAGAGGACTATGATGAGACACTTGCTCCAGTAATCATAAGAAGTATATATATAATAACCATGATCCATTAAAAGAGGTCAATGCAGTATGAGATTCAGAGGGAGAAATTGAATCTATTATCGTGATAGAGTTGAGGAGATACTCTTAGAGTTCAGTAGCTATAGTAAGAATGGAACAGTCATTCTCAATTTCAAAGAAAGAAAATGCAGATGCAGAGTCCCAGTTCCAGAAGGAACAATTGCAGAGAGAGTAGAGGACATACTCCCTGACAGTGAGATAGAAAGTGCCTTACAGAAAGCACATAGAACCAATGCATGATTGTGTTGATTGAGTTGTAGTTGAGTAAGTGTACCAAGTTGGTACAATGTGATGTGAAAATTTGGTTCGAAGAACACGAGGGAAAATATATGTTTTGCGGTGAAAGACATGTTCACCTAATTATGGAAAAAAATGTGATGAGGTACCTAAAGGGTACAATCGATTATGGACCCAGATATATCTTGGATTATGAGATAAGATTTGTAGGGCTACACAGATTTAGATTGGGCAGGCAGTGTTACAGATCGAAAAAGTACATTCTAATGTTACTTTAGTATGGGACCAGTTGTGATCTCGTGATTCAGTGAGAAGAAAACCTATATGGCACTCAGTTCCGTAGAAGCATAGTATGTGGCAGCATGGTCAACTTGTGGCGAAGTAGTGTGACTTCATAAGTTGATCGCATAATTATTTGATCTCGAGTTGAAGGAAACATGTATCTTTTATGACAACCAGAGTTGCATAAAGTTGTCAGTGAACCCAGTGTGTCATGTCAAGTCCAATCATATCGAGATCAAATACCACTATGTCTGGGACATGGTACAGAAGGGAGCAGTAAGACTCCAGTATATTTCCACCGATGAACAAGTTGCAGATGTGTTGACCAAGCCCATGTCCAGAGTTAAGTTCGATTATTTCAAAGAAAAGCTTGGAGTGATCCATAAATACTTTTCCATCAGTGAGAAGTGATTGTTTTCTCCAATAGAGGGAGATTATGTGATCCTCGGTAGAGGGAGGTGATGTGTTCCCTAGTATCGGGAAGTGATGTGTTCTCCAGTAGTGGGAAGTGATGTGTTCCCTAATGGCGGGAAGTGATGTGTTCCCTAGTAGAGGGAAGATATGTGTTCCCCAATAGAGGGAAGTGATGAGATCCTCAATAGAGGAAAGTTACCCCAACACAGGTTGGTAACCGCAACGCAGGATGGTACGCTACCCCAACGCAGGTTGGTAACCCCAGCGTAGGCTGGTACGCTACCCTAGCACAGGTTGGTAACCCCAACGTAGGTTGGTACGCTACCCTAGCACAGGTTGGTAACCCTAATGCAGGTTGGTACGCTACCCCAGCGTAGGTTGGTAATCCCAAAGTAGGCCGATACGCTACCCCGATGCAGGTTGGTAACCCCAACATAGGATTGTATGCTACACCAACATAGGTTGGTAACCCCAACGCAGGCTGGTACGCTACCCCAACACAGGTTGGTACGCTACCCCAGTGCAGGCTAGTAAACCAAAATCAGGATGGTACGCTACCCCAGCATAGGTTGGTAACCCAAACACAGGCTAGTACATTATTCCAGTGAAAGTGTAGAACTTCCTATGATATATAGATCCATGATTGACAACAAGACAATGGCCAAGTATGCAAAAGAGAAGAAGCAATGATGATGATCGTGACAAGAAGAATACCTTCCTTTATAAGAGGGAGTGTTGAATATTGAGTAGCTTCAGAAGATATCATTATTGTATTTGACCAATACAGGCCCTAAGAATGTTATAATATTATATTTATTAAGACGACCCTATTGTGCCTTTGTAAAAGTCAGCCCTATTGTGCCTTGACAATTCAATGTAATTTAAGAGGGTAAATTGACAGGTTGTCCTAGACCTAATTTAAGGAGGCCAGACTACTATTTATAAGGGAGGCTAGTGCCTCACTTGTTCGCTCACTCATAAGCTCAACAACAAGAGTAAAAGTGCGCAAGTCTTGGTAGAGAAGCTACTGCAACTAGGTGTGACGTCAAGGAGGGTTTTGGTCTATCTCTTGGTATCTCTTGGTTAAGTGGTGTGCTACTCTTTTCTAGTGAAGGAGCAGAGGAGGACCTTATGCCTTGTTAGTTCTCTCTTTGAAGAGAAGCATTGTTCTTGGTTGGTTAATCTATATTGAGGAAGTTTGTTGGGTTTTCTCCCCGTAGAGGGTTTCCCAGGATAATCTTTGTGTCTCTCTTGTTTCTATGATTTTGTATATGAAAATAATGTGCTAAATTATTTTAATAATAAATCAGAATCATAACTGTTATTTGTATAAGTAAAATATCAATAGTACATGCCCACAAATCCTCGTGAAAAAACGGAATGTTGGAACTCAATTTCTATGTTAATGGAATCTGCCTCATCAGAACCATGTATTATAGCAGGAGATCTCAACCTAATTAGATACAATTTTGAAAAAAGGGGGCGGGGGGGTTGGCAATGATCCCTTTCGTTTATATCTTTATAACCTTATTTTTCATTGGGATCTTTTAGATATTCTCCCTCAAAAAGGAAAATACACTTAGTCAAACATGAGATCTGGGTCATGCCATATTGTTGCTAGATTGGATCATTTCTTAGTCCATAGTAGTTTACTTCATTTGAATCCTTCCATAAAATATTACATTTTTCCCTCCCATATCTCAAATCACAAACCCATCTCAATACATCTTCAACCTTTCTAAACTTTGGATCCCTTCCTTTTTGTTTTGGTCACTTATGGCTTCATCACCAGGAGGTTGTTGACCTAATCTCTCTTACCTGGAAGACCTGGATCCTTGGAGCTTCGGTTTACATATGGGAACAAAAATTGAAGTTGGTCAAGAAAGCTCTCAAACAATGGGCTAAAATCCATTACATAAATCCCACTTCAGAAAAAATCCTTCTTAAAATCAAATTGGATGATTTCCAAAAATCCATTGAGGGGCAAGACATAACTCCCCAAATACACAAAGAGGAATTTAATCTCTAATTCCAATATCAACAAGTGCTAAAAAAAAAAAAAAGAGTTATGGAATTTAAAGTCTCGGAGTCTTTGGTTACAAGTGGGGGACAACAATACCAAATTTTTTTGTAACCAAGCTAAAGCTAGACAAAGCAAAAATAATGGGTCAAAGATAGCTTTGGAAGATGGAACTATTGTCTCTGATTTCTCTTAAATTAAAAATGCAACCAAATCTCATTTTGAGAAACTCTACACTCTTCACAATAATGTGAACCGAGACAATCTTGATACCATGCTTGAACACATCCCATCCTTGATTTCAAATGAGGAGAATATGGATCTCAATAAAACCATTTCAAAAGATGAAATCCATCATGCATTTTGGAGTTTGGAACCAGATAAAGATCCCGGTCCTGATGGTTTCCTCGTAGTCTTCTATAGAACTTTCTAGGATATCATAAAGTATGACTTAAAACATGTGCTCCAATATTCTCACAAATCCTTTTGCCTTGGAGGCAGTGCTAATTCCTCCTTCTTTAATTTGATTCCTAAATAAACAAACTCTGCTTCTTTCTCTCATTTTAGACCTATATCCCTCTGCAACTCTTCTTATAAAATTATGACAAAAATCATAGCCACTTGTCTCAAAAAGGTTCTTCCCAAAATCATATCTTCTAGTCAAGGAGGCTTCATGTGAAATAGACAAATTGTGGACAATATAGTGCTTGTTTAGGAGGCAATTCACTCAAGTGTTACATCCAAAAATAAAGGTATTGTCATAAATCTCGACATGGCTATTGCCTTTGACCGAGTCCATCATAGCTTTCTCTTCATGGTTATGGAAAATTTTGGCTTCAACACATCTTTTATTAGAATGGTGGATGCTTGTATTGGGAAACCTTAGGTAGCTCCACTTGTAAATGGTTGACCTACTTCCTTTTTCCAGATAAGCATAAGTATTCATCAAGGCTACCCCTTATCCCCTCTCCTCTTCTTAATCATAGCTGGAAATCTAAACAGGAAACTGAAATTTGAAAGGATCAGTGGGAATCTCCCAGGCTTACACATTGTTTGTGGCATGAAAAATATTAACCACTCCCAATTTGTAGATGACACTTTACTACTTGGGGGAGCCTCATCTATCATAGCCTCTAGATTTAAGCATATACTTGACTCATTTCTTGATGCATCATGAGGAGAAGTCAATAATAATAAAATGTCAAGTTTTTGAATGGAATACTCCTCTTAGAACAGTGAGGTCCATAGCTGCAATTTTCAGTTCACCCTGGTGGATAATTGGACTGCTTTTTGGCACTTAGGCATTCCCATTTCCATAATATACGCATGCACTCAGATTTGGCAACAAATTCTTGATAAAATCAACAAGAAATTAAACCAGTGGGGATCTTAATAGCTTAATCTAGCATGCAAGGTGATTCTTATCAAGACTGTACTCTCTACTCTTCCAATTTACCAAAATATATGTTATTTTCTCAAAATCCGAAATTTTCTTTAGCAAGGAAGGAAATCAAATAACAAAAAATTCCACTTGATAAACTAGATTCAATTCGCCAATAGCAAATCCCGTGGTGTACTAGGAACAAGCCAACCAAATTTAATGAACCAAGCACCGGGGGAAAAACTTTTGTGGAGGGTAGTAACAGGCAAAGTGGAATGGTGGAAACAATCTCTTTGGAATAAATACTTATATGGATCAATAAGGAAAAGTTATCCTCTTCGACCAAAAGGCACCATTGGAACTTCAATATTAAAACTTTTGCTGTCAACTAGCCCCCTTATCATGGAAATATTAAACTAGATACCCAAAAATGGAAGTTTGATCAATCCATGGGAAGACAAAATTATGGAAAGTGGAAATATCGAGACATTAATGAACTTTCCTCCTATTCGGGGCTAGTTGGAATCTCATGGTCTTCACACATTAGCATACTTATCTATATGGGATATTGATGGTACCTGGATTAGATGGAAATAACTTCATCTTCCTCCACAACTCAATGAACCCTTCAATAAGTTAATCAATTCCTTGCAAGGGTGTGCACCTCACAATCAAAATGATCAAACTATTTGGGGGTGGGATTCTTCTCTTTACTTAGTAAAAAAAGGATATTTTGTTCTATCAGAATCCTCGCATGGTCACCCTAAAGCCAGTTGGTGGAACAAAGTCTAGCATAATGATGGCATTTCCAAGATTAATTTATTTTGTTGGTTACTAGTGCACAAAAAAATTCTAACAACAAAAAATATGAAGAAAAGGGGAATAAATGGACCATATTGGTGCGTTTTGTGTCAAGAATCAAGGGAATCTATTCAACATTTATTCATAGACTGCAAATTCACAAAAGAGATTTGGTTCCATGTTCTAGGCACACTGCACCAACGATTAAGATGGCCTGATTCTTGCTTAGATTTTTTTACTAAATGGAAAAGACATTTTATTGGGAATCTAAAAAAAAAACTATTCTTTCAAGATATTGGGAAGCTCTTCGAAAATACATTTGTTGGGCCATTTGGCTAGCACGCAATAAAAACATCTTTGACAACATTACAAACACACCTAGATAAGTTAATCTGGAAGCTACATACCTCCTTTCAGATTATATGAGGCAGAGAGTACAATGGCAATCACAACTTTTGGATAGGAAAGAAGAACTTTGGCTTAAATCTTTTTTCTTGAGAATTAAGCCATCATCGGTTTTCAAAACCATCTCATCCCTCAATGGGCTATAAGAATGGACAAATCCATTTTTTCCTCTTCGCAATAAAATCAAACATCTTCAATTCTTTTTTTCGATGGAGCTTCATGAGGAAACCCAGGGGCGGCAGGAGCGGGGGGGATCATTAGCAATCATGGAGGAAGCATTGTAATCAATTATGCTTTGGGATTTAGAAATCACACCAACAATGAAGAAGAGGCTTTTTCTTTATATGCAGGACTTAAAATAACACTCTCTAAACAGATTAGTAATCTTGTCATTTGTGGCAATTCAATGGTAGTAATAAGAGTTACAATTCAGAAGAATATAACGAGAGGGAATCGATCCAAAGGAGTCATGTTACAGGTGCTAGACATTTCCCAAAAATGGAGCACAACAAATCTCTTCCACGTCAAACGAGAACACAATGACGTAGTAGACAAAAATGCAAAAAAGGGAGCCAACTTAATTAGAGGCCAAATGGAAATTAATGGGGTGTTATTGACTAATCATATCCCATGACAGGTTTGAAGCAATGTGGAAGAGGTAACATCATTGGGAGTGGCGTCACGGTCTTGTCGTCCCCCTCGCCACTAAATCCTAGTTATGAAAATAATACCTGAGGCATGTGTGAAACTCTCTTATCTGTGAATTCGAGAATGGAGAACTCATCAGATTCAAGCGACTTTCCTTCTTCAGATATGGATTTTCTCTCTGATCACAGTTTGTCTATCTCTAGGTACACCCAATTTATCCATATGAAGGTTATTGAAATTCTAATCAGAAAGCTCTTGGACATGGACAGCAATAGATTTCTTAGCTACGATATTTTTGATTTGTTGGATTTCTCTAAACATATTTTCAAACCCTCTTCTTCCTTCTCTCACCCTCTACTTTCGTTTTCCCTTTCTAGGTTTTTTGGTTTGGGTTTCTTCAAATCTTACTCTCCGTCATGTATTCCTTACCCTCTCTCATATCTCTCTCCTCACAACTCCCCCCTTTTTTCCCCTTTTCTTTTCCATCGTCCCATTCCTCTTCGTTCCCTCTGGGCGTTGTCCTTGATCCTTTTTTTCCTAGTTCTTCAATCTTCTTCTGGTTTATGTTTGTCACCACTTCTCAATCCCTCTCATTTGTGCAGCCTCCTAGGAATCCTTTCGTGGTCTTTTCAATCCCCTGTGTTATATATCTCGGGCATCCCTATTTTTGCTTACCCTTTAGAGTACCCGTTACAATGTGATTTCATCATTCAGATCAAAGACAATAGTATAGTAAACTTGGAAATTTCCATATTAATGGATCCTTTCGGGTTCGAGGTCAAAGGATATTTAAAGCGTTTCGAGGAAATATTGGAAGGAATACATGCACAATACAGTGAAAATGCAGGGAGAACAAACAATATGGAAAACATTGTGTCACTTCTCCTTAACAGAACTGAGAGCATTATTAAGAAAAGACAAAAAAAAAAAGCTCTGGAACAAACAATGCTCACGCTGATACATAAAACATAGAAGTTAGAACAAGGAGTACGACATCTCCAATAACTGAAATTGAAAGACAAAGAATCAAGAACTAGAAACAATAATCACAACGCTTCTGCAAAGACTAAACATGGTGGAACGGGAAAGAAATTATTTCAGAGACAGAGCAGGCGAAGCACAAAGAGGACATGAAGTAGTGCCCATGGAAATAGAAGAAAACATATCAAGAACAACGGGAAGACAAGATGGTAAGCTAGATAATGTAGCTTAATGCATTATTTCAAATGCATATTTTTATTAGGACAATTTATAAGAGTATATGGCAGTCTCATTGTCCGAAATTATAAGTTTGTTTTTTTTTCTTATATCAGCCAGAATACAGAGTTGTGCTCTGTTGCACTCAAGACTTCTTGTGTAAATTTTGACTAATGTTTTGCCTATGACATAGCCTTTTAATTCAAAGTCCTCATTTTGTTCTTGTTAAAATATATTTTTGTAATCTTGAGGAAGTCCATTAGGAAGCTTATGACACTCAATTATTTTAATAGGGACCAGTTTTGAATCCTTCCACTTATAAAACAGAGAAAACCAACTTATAGATTGTCTTCTTGCCAATGCGGGCCATGGTTTAATTAAGCATGGTGGATTAGTGTATGAAGGGATATGTGGCCCCTTCTTGCTATATAATTAAAGTTTAACTTTATCATGCAAGTGAACTATTGGAATGTAATGGCTTAAACTAGCTAATCTAACTTACATAAATTAAACAAAATAATTTTCAACCATTAACTAATAAAATAAAGATAAATTAATTTTAATAGTATAATCCACAAGAAGGAATGAGTAGTGAGAGGATTATCTGAGAGTTATAGAGTTAAATTTACTTAAATGTGGAGAATGCAGAACCATTACACTCCAATCTTTGATCCAACTAGCCACGACAAGGTGTGAGGGATGACTCTCCACCCTACCAACCCCTCAGTCAAGAAAACTGAGAGCCCCCGAGCCCTCAATCAACTACCTATGCCAACTTCCAAGCCTTTCCATCAAATTGCACAAGCAAAAAATGTCACACTTATTTCTCCACCTTCATTATATAGAATTCTTCTTGCTCATCCATGCAAGAAGTTCCATGCATGAGCTACCCTTGTGATTAAGTAATTAGTCATGCGGTTTTTAACATTTTCTTAATTTAACTTTTCTTTTATTCATTTTTAGTAATTTCTCTTTCTTTCTTTTTCATGTTATTATTTGCTTTAATTTATTATTTACAGATTATTTATTTATTATTTATTACTTAAATTGAAAGTACGGAGCATTACATGGAATTAGTATAGTGGTTTGAATTTTGAAGATTCAAAGATGAAGTTTGAAGAGAAAATGCCGTTGTGTTATCAAAGAGCCAAACTCACCATAAATTAAAAATTTACCTGTGAATTATCCTTAATTATCCTTCCTCTAGAAAATTGGAAAAATTACCATAAAGTAAACTATTATGTATTCTAAATTCAAACTATAAAAAACTACCACTATGAATCCATGAATTGCAATGATTGTAATGGGGAAATTTTGTTACAACTAATAATTTCCTATAATCCCAATAATGAAATTGGGAATTTTTCAACTAATATGGAATTAAGTTTGATACATTATGAAGATGGGACCTCCCATATCGCACAATCTATATATTTATGAGTGTTGAGTTTGATACACATTTTGACTTGAGTATTAAATTTGATAGATTATGAAGATGGGGACCTCCCATATCACGCAATCTACATTTTTATGAGTGTTGAGCTTGATACATTATGATGTTGGGACCTCTCATATCAACATAAATTTCCTCCTTTTGACTTATGTGTTTATCTTCATAAGTAATTATTTTGTCAAAATCTTGGGATTTGTATTCATCTTATAGAAGTGGACTACAATGAAAATGGAATATTGTAGATGAATTTAATTCTCAATCAACTTTAATAAACTATAACGTTGGAAAATGGAACATTGTAAATATA